>APFE030656232.1:35166-85278 GCA_000404065.3 Pinus taeda | reverse complement strand
AGTTATTGCAAATAGAACATTCAACTTCATTTTCAAGAGCCGAAAAATTGTTATAGGTCCTTTTTGTAATCCCAGTCATACTTCTTTGTTTTTGAGCTTCTCTAGTCATGATTCTTTTATATGCAACACATTGAGTTGCTTTGTGACCAAAGTTATGGCAAGAGAAACATTGTCCATTGAAGAAGCTTCTGCGGTTATCAAATCTATCGGCCAAATGATTGTAATTTCTATTGTCATCCATTCTTGAAGCAAATTGAGAAGATTTTACCTATGGCTAGTTGTAGCTTTTGTTCACCCTTAAGATGGATTCCCCCTGGTTTACCTGATAGTCCTTGTTTGTAATTCGTCCATGCTTTATATGGTGATCTCCATTGTGCTTTTGCTCATTCCTTCTTGCTGCATCAAGATAACTCTTTGAGGTGGATGCTTGAGATGTTTCTCCATTATACCCTAGACCTCTCTTGTTTAGTGGATAACATTGTACATTGATGATCTCATCCAGAGTTTTAGATCCTTTTGACAAACTTAAGATTAATATCCTTTGTTTTCTCAATTTCTTTTCTAAGGCCAACAATTCCACATTCTAACTTTTCAAGAAATTTTTCTTTTTCATCAATTTGAAATTGTAGAGTATCAATGATCACATTCTTTTCTTCTATACATGTCTTGAGTCTAGAAATCTCTTCATAAAAGCTATCCACATCTATAGCATCCATATAATCATCATCTTAAAATGCCATTAAAAGTTTATAGTTATTACCTCGTTCATCTTCATCGATATTTGATAGACCATCACTATCTTCATGAGTGTAGTAGCTTTTCTTATTTGCATTCTGTTTCTTGTTCCATCTAGCAGGTTCCTTTCCTTTGTCAATCTGATCCTTATGAGGACATTTGGCAGCATAATGACCTACTCTTCCACAAGCAAAACATTTAAAAGATAACTTACCTCTGAACCTTCCAGTACCCCCTTGAAGATTTCTGACAAAATTTGATTCTTCTTCTTCTTCTAACCCATGTCTTGATTCATAGTACTCTCCTTTGCCTGAAGCCTTGAAGGCAGCTTCTCTTCTGTCAGATGGAATTCCATGCAGTTGCGACATTTTAAGATGTTGTAGATTCTCCTTTTCTACTATAGCAGAAACTTTAGATTCAAACCTAGGTGAAAAAGATCTTAGAACTTTTTCAACCACAACAGCCTCTTTTATTTCTTCACCCAAATTTTTCATACAATTAACAATCTCATCCACATGAAGAAAATAGTTAGCCACACTTTCATCATTATACATCTTGAGATTTTCATACTGAATCCTGAGGGTTTGAAGTTTTTCACGTTTTACCTGATCATCTCCTTCATAGCTCAGAACAATCTTGTCCCATATTTCTTTTGCGGATTTATACTGCATAACTTTCACAAATTCTGATTGAGATAGGCATCCTAGAAGAGTATTGACTGCCTTTTCATTTGTTTCATATTTATTCTTCTCTGCTGGATCTGTAGGAGTAGCTGATGGAAAAGTATACCCTGTTTCTATGATGTCCCAGACTTCTGTACCCAAATATTGAAGATAGGCAGTAACTCTTACCTTCCAATATACAAAGTTTGTCCCATCAAAAATTGATGGCCTAATTGATGCTTCCCTCTCATAGTTGCTCATGATGATGGATCTTCCTTCAAGCGATCAAGCTCCTTCAGAAGGACCTGCTCTGATACCAATTTTTGGAAATAATACTGAGAGGGGGGGTGAATCAGTATTATCAAATTCTTTTCAATATATCTTCCTTATTTATATTTTGAATTATTCTTCAGATATTGATCATTACTTTGTATGTTAGTACCATAAAATAATGAGCATAAACAAGAAAAACAGATAGTCAAACCAAAGAACACCAGATATAAGGTGGAAACCCAATGTGGGTGAAAACCACTTGCTGCAATATGTCTCTATCTTCTTTCAATTAGAAACTCCTTTTACAATGATCTTGTACTGGTGCAGTCCTTTACCAATACGCAGGCTGCAACCTGCAGAGAGCTACAACTCTCTCTCGTTTTCCAGTCTCTCCTGGAAGGGAGCTACAACCCCCTTACTTCTTTTCTTTCAAGGACCACTTTTCATAAATTTTCAAACTGGATCCAAGAAGATCAAATAATCATCAAGTACATGCCAATCATCCAAACTCCTTATACAATCAATCAATAGTCACCTAACTTCTCAGAATGCTATAAACAGAAAGATAGTACCAGAAATATAAATCCAGAACTCTGTAGCAATAAATAAAAGATAATCAACCACTGTTTTTAAGACAGATCCGCAGTTTTCCCTTATCTAGACTGCGTGACTCCGCACCCAACCTTATTTTTATTCTGCGTATCCACGCAAAGGGCATTCTGCTACCCCGCGTATCTCTGCACTTCACCTCCTGTCGTGTTGCGTACTTCTACTATGCCAGCGCACCTTCTGCTTCTATCGTGTTGTGTACTTCTATGTACCTCCGCAGCTTCTCCTTGTATCGCGTCGCATACCTCTGACCTTGCTCCACACCGCTTCTTCTGCTTAGTCCCGTGCCTCCGCACTGTACCCTCTGTTATGCCGCATACTTCTACTGTATCACAGCACTGCGCCTTCTATCACGCTGCGAGCCCCTGCACTGTTCCTTTCGTCAGACCGCGTACCACCGCACTACACCTTTCACCGAACTACGAGCCTCCGCACCTGCACTGTGAATTACCTGCGGACCTTTGATTGGAACTGAACTAACAGCCCTCCAATGTGCCACTGACAGTCAGATGCACAGATCTGATCATGCGCCTGAGAGATCACGACTTCATAGATTCACCTTCAAATTTACTTTGATTTAGATCAAGCATTTAACATTGACAACCCAATATTTCAGATCTTAAGATATTCAATTGAAAGGTACCTTAGCCAAGTGATCTCCTTCCCTATTTATAGTCAAGCCCTTATTCACACCATGGGACAAAACCATCAATAACTAATACAAGGGATCCAAACCGGGGCTAAATTAGATCATATACCACGGGCCAAAACCATAGGATCAAGAACGGCGGGCTAAATACCACAGGCCAAACATAAGAAACCCCACGTGAGCGCGCTTTTCTGCCTTGAAGTGATTGAACTGGGGTTCCGCACCTTCTGAATGGGAAACCTGCGGGTATGACCGCACCTCCTGGACGGTGAACTTGTGGGTCCGCACCTTTTGAACCATTCACCTGCGAGCCTCTTACTTTCCATCATTTTTAGAGCCTGAACAGACCATTGGCACTTGAGTGAGTTGCCGTCAAGTACAACACCTGTATCACAGAGCCATACCAGAATCATAATTCCAACAAGACTTTTGTGTGAACCTGAGGCTGAGCTTCCTTTCCTGTCTTTAAGCTCTATAAATCCATGTGTGGGCTTGCCAGTAGTGACTGAATCCATTGTACTCCAATGTTCATATCTTGCACTGGTGAGGCTTCCAACCTCATCGCGATCTCCATAGCCTCAGCTTACATTCCTATCTTCTACTGTGATAGTGGTAATCTTATATGGGGAAGGAGAAGTGATGTACCAACCCCTATGCTGAGAATCCATGATAGACATATTAGCCTGCCAGATCAGGCACTTTAGCCTCTAATTGAAGTCCCATGGGGACTCATTTACCCTTTGTTGTCTTTCCTTAAACTCTGTTAGAGACAACACCTGAGACTTAAGCTTTTTAAAATCATTGTTTAGTTCTTGTTGGGTCTTTTCCATCATCACACTAGGGCTATCAATATAGAACTTTATATACCAAGTCAATACCCTGTCCTGCAGCACTGTGACTAGCTACAATTTCTTCATATTATCATCAGTAATATGTTGTGCCTTCCACACATAATCCATGATGAACTAGAAGTGTTTGAGTTCCTCGCTTCCCAACCCTTTAAATATCGACATCTTCATCGTGTTTGCCATATTGAATGGTTGATGCATAGGTGGCAGTGGAGGTGGAGGTGTAGGTGTATGTGGTAGAGGTGGCGATGGAGTGGATGGATGGGGTGTCCCCTAGCTTACTATCTATAGTGTGCTTCGCGGTATGTTCATAATAGTTCCCTTGTCGTCACTATTTGAAGATCCTAACAACAGACTATATTCAGAGACTGATTCTTGGTTTCTTCTGAAGGGTTTTATGACTCGCGTAGTCCCAAAAACCAATGTAATGGCATAACCCATTTTTTGCACAATAACATCTTAATCTAGGTTTTAAGAGATTTCAAGTACTTACCACTTGGTCCCTTGAAGAGCATGCACTCTACTTCACTATAGCTGGAAGACAAATCGATCATGAACAAAATGATAAATCCTCCCAGAATATGATCAATCCAGTGGTCAATGGTCCATGCAATGTTATTTTCTGAAAACTCCAAGTGCTTCACCGGATCTAGGCTCCACAAAATAGGGCCACCAAGCTTCCATGTACCCTGACTATCTACCAATTTGGGTATCCACTCGTTAAATTCCCTAGGGAAAGAGTAGAAGAATATTTCAAGCTTGCTTGTGTACATTTATCTATTCAACCACTCTTCTTTGGATAACTGCGAGTTTATGTTCTCTTGAGCTACAAGCACATGCAACTTTCAATCGATCCATTTTTTTATTTCTTTCTTAGTAGGGAACCACTTATTCAACATCAAACATTCCTCAGACAGATCCTGGTCCTGAAAATGGAACCATTTTTTGGCATGATGGGGCCTGACCCAAGTTCAACGTTATCTACTCCAACCAACAAAACCCTAACTTTTGGTCCTTTCGAAAACAACTTGCATAGTGTAGGCTGTAGTAACAATTGAAGTAGTATTGGGGGATGACAAAACCAAGTTTCTGCATCTAGAGGCCTGTGTGATAGGTTTCTATTGTCCTAGGGCTTAGATATACCTTCACGAACCCTTAACCTTTTCGAACAACAAATTACTTTAAATTCACTTAAACAACTTCCAGATCTTTGCAAAGGCTCGTAATCATTCATAACATGCATAGATATTAATGGTCTACTAATTTTGCACACCAGATAAGCATTAGGTTATATTAATTATAACATAGAGTGAAAATATAGAAACTTACAGAAGTAAAAAAGAAGACACAAATGCATCAAAATTGGCTCAAAACTGTCTTTATTAAGTATAATAAATTTAGTATAGACTTCCTTTCCCTACACACTTAGTTGCAGAGGCCTACGCATTCAGCCCATGGACTTACCAAGATCTCCAAACACTCAGTTGTAGGAGCCTTCGCCTTTCTCCAAGTACAAGAAACATACCTTTCCCGCCTTAGCTTACCTTCCCTTGCAATTTTTTTATCAATTAGATACCTCTTAGAATCTCTATGACTCATCTATATATAGCATTTTCCTTATAATACCATGTTTTGTGGACCTCGGGCGAGTCTCAAATCCCCCACTTACTCACATAAGGGAATAAAGCCCCTTTTGACTCATACTTATCTTTGCGCTTCGCGAACTTCACATATAATTTAAAAGATATTACAAAATTTACACAAGATTTAACCAAAACTTAGCCCTAAGGACCCCATCCCATCTGAAGTGTTGATAAAATACCATTGGAGCAAATTCTGAAATCAATTATGAACTTATAACTCTTTTGGTTGAGATCATGTTTCTCTTGAAAGATCTATGATAAGACTAATGTTTAAGGAAGACATTTCTTGGCTCCTAGCTCAATAAGCGTTCATATAAATAACATTACAAGGATAGATATCTAAAAAATAATATAAATATAGATATCTCATTGTGAGTTATGAATAACCCTTGTTTGGAATATTTTATCTCTTATCATCCTTAGAGTGGACGAAATAATGGTCTAAGTTTTGCATCATAATATTCCTTGAAACTAATATACCTAAACCTGAATATTGTGTCTATACCTTACAATTTACATTCATTACCTAAAGGAAAATGTGCTTACATTTAAAAATGAGTGGTATGATGCATTCAAGCATGATATGGGTTGATCCTGTGTATAAAATATTGAAGTCACCAAGTTTGAAATTGAAATCTACAAAGATTACCATCATCATTTTTCATTCAAGATTGAAGGTTTAAGTGTTTAATTTGATGAAGTCCCTTGATCTATGATGATATTCAAATAAATATTGATTTTATATCAAAAAAAATAATTCTTGGACACTGATATTTTCTTTTATTGACGATTAGTCTTCTCATAACATATTTTGATGAAATGAGACAGGATATTAAGTCCATACTCAATATTGAAATGCATTTGGAGAAAGGTTTACTTGATTAAAGAACTATATTATGCCAAAAATAGAATACATCATTTCTAAAATAGAAATAATCATGCAAATTTTATTGGAAAGTTGCATGAAGGTAGGAAATTACTTTGAAGTCTTGAACAATTCTTGGAAGATGTCTAGTTGTCATAACTTCTTCAAAAACCCTACTAAATCTAAATATGTCACTAGTGTAAATCCCTCTTCAATCAGTGAATACCAAAGTCTCTCTCTTGACAATGTTAACTGGTTGTGTGAATGTTTGAGTATAAGGCTTAGACTTGGATGTTGAAATTGATTGCAAGTGTTGTTGATACAATGATGTTATGAAAGGATGGTTTCTTGATTTTATTATATCAAGGATCATAATTGAAGACCTAGGGTTTGTAAACCTCAGAAAGCAATTGGGCTTAGATAAGAAAGCCCTAGGGTTGATGGAAAAAAACCCTAGGATTGATTGCTTCTGCTAATAGAAGAAACCATAGCTCCAACAAAGAAGGAATGATATCATGATGATGCTGTGGACAAGGTTGATTTGAAATAAGGACAAATATAAATAGGGAGCCAAAATGCTCTCAAAAGCTAATTATATTATATCTCTCATATTTTAAATTATTACCATTGTTTTTATTCTTCTTATCTTTGTATATCTTGCTTGGTTGTATTTGTTCTTCCTTGGCCTCGTAGTGAGGATTATAGGTACATGATGAATCTTGTCAAGGCTATGGAAATAGATGAAAATATTGGAAGAAAAAATCTTTTGACAAGACGACACATGTTGAGAGATATTATTAGCTGAACCCTCAAAGGGAGTACACACATGAGCCAAATTAAATCTTGGTTTGATCTATGCCGAAAAGAAGTTAGTTGTGAATTCCAAGATGAAAATAGCTATAAGTTTTAGGTGAAGGATTAACCCAGTAAGAGGGAGAAGAATACGAATACGGAAACCCCATGCATGGTACTTTCAAGTTGATGGCTATTTGGTTATACAAATAGCGATTTTGATTTATTATTGAAGATGAGATCATGATTTTGGTTTATGACTAGGTGATGCCAGCCTAAGTCAACAATGCCGAAATTATGCAAATAAAATTTCATATCACTAGTCCTAGGCCTTAATCACCTGAACTATGGTGAAAATATTCACAAATTAAGGTTTAGGCTCTTAATTAATTTTATGTGAAAATATTATAATTGATTGTCCATAGTATTAAAATTTAATAAAGCCTTTACTGCAGAACTTTATTCACCCTTCCTAAACTTTGCTTAATCCTTAATCCCGCATGTATTAACCAGACTCTCTTAACTCCGGTCTTGGCTTAACTCAACATTAACCACACCATGGTCCCAAACTTGGTTAAACTCGACTTAACCTTTTAATTCATTAATCCCGCTTTATTTCTATTATAATTCTCCTATAATAGAAATATAACATAAACTGCACTTAACCTCACCTTTTTGCAAATCCACGGCCTTTGGACATTTTCCAATGCTCACCTCTGTTCTTTCAATCTTCCACAGTCGATTTCACTTCCTCAGATCAATGGTTGTTGTGTGATTTCCATTCATCCTCTGGAAATCAAACAAACTTAAACTCACGTTCATAAACTTCTTGGGTCTGCTCAGCCCCAAGTCCTATCGACTTCAATCTCCACGGTTGATCTCATCATTTAATCTGATGGTTGTTGATACACCCAAGCATAACACATCGCAAATCACATTTTTTTAAGGCCAAGGTTCGTCCACTCATGAAATATTGAGATGAGAAACTAATCGGTGATCCCCCACCATTGATCAAAGCACACTTGATCCAATGGTTAACAACAATGTCAGGTGAGGCACTTGCATGTGGATTACCCTCCCTTACAGAGCCAATAAGGAATATAAATCCTTGATCTATAAATGTTTGGTTCTGGTTTTGAAATTAACGTCTGATCACTTTATGACATGATATCCGTTAGATATAAGAGACCATCAAATCTATGGTTTGTGGGACTTCGACTAGCACACATATTAAAATTACCTTAACCCCCACAGTTGACTGTGATCTAAGAGTTGAATATGAGATTGACGGATAGGAATGAGTGTGGGACTTTAGCCACGATCAAAATAATCCGTACTTTCCTATCCCCGCAGTTGCTAATCACTGTCGATCTGACGATCCAGATCTATTCCTCCACCATTCTTCTTCCGCTAACACTTAAGTTAATATTTAACGTTCATTTCTTTTACTTTATGCTACGTGACTTAATCTTGATCGCCCATCTCCTTCAACCTTGTTCGTTGATCTCATAGATCCAATGACTCTTGTCCACATTTACTTCATTCCTTCGTGCCTTTACATTCTTCGGTTTTATGCCATTTCTTTAGTGTTCTTCTATGGTTTCGGGTTTCTCCAGGGTTTCTGGTTTTTTGGTTGTTCTACAACACAAATCCCTCCTGAGCTTAACTCTGTGTACTCTTATTCACTACCATCCTTGAAATTCACATTGATCCTTCAATTGGATTCAACGATCTAACACGATCCTTCATCCTCACTTCTTCTTTGTGTTCTTCCTGAACTCCACCTGCATACATATACTATGCAGAAACTTCTAATTCACACACAAGTCATAACTCCATTAACCAATACACACCACACAATTCAAAATCGAATTCTCGTATATATATATATATATTTATATATATATATATAAGTAGTAATTACATAATGAGACTCTCTGTCTCTCTGGCCTGATATTTTAATCAGTGGCCTCTGTTTTCCTACCTGCTTGTAGGCTTACAATCAAACCTGTAACTAGCAAAACAGATAACTATCTAACTTGACTAACTCTTTTTATGCCTTTTAGGCTTACATTTATACAAAAGGAGTTTATAACCAATTTCTAGTTCAGATCCTTAATAATTTCAACTAAAACCTAGGAATCCTCTCAATCCTATAAATCATCAACTAATTCCTAATTTAAGATCTACAATTAATTTCCAAAGATATCAATCCCTATCAACTCTTAACTATCCTGATTCTCTCATGTTCCCCTTCATTCGAGAACATTTATAATATGCCTCAGAATACTTATTTAATTCCTATTTTCATTAAAATCACTCAAAACCTAAGTAATTACATTAATTCAACACTTAGGGAACCAACTTCCTTAAAACACAAGACCCCCCTATGTCTACTAAATTATAATGATAATTCTGAGCTGAATGCTCTTTCATCAGAATCCCAAGCTAGAAATAATTCATGATCTCCTGATCATGTGCCTTCATATGTTGACAGAAAACCTCCAGGGTCCCAAACTTTATTTTGTAACTGCCCAAATTCCTTGCACCTTTGTTACTGTTGTAGGTCTGAGATCTTCTATTTCATCTTCCTCTCTTTGTTAATCATGTTCAAGTTCTGATTGATCATCCTTCCTAATATCATTTTCCTCATCCTAGACTATTTCATCATCAACTTCCATAGTTCTTTAGTCTCCATTCCCAGCACACCCTTGGGCTACTCCATACTTTTCCATTTTCTGCTATCTCTTTCTCTCTATTTCAGGTTGTCGTTGTTGTCGACTAACTTCGGCACCATCTCATTCTGCATCTCACTGCATGTTGTCCATTCATATTCAAATTGTTGATTACTTTCCTTAGCCTTTTCTACTTCAGCTTCTACTATTACTCTTGATATTTCTCCAGGTACTACTATAGATATTTCTTCCACCCAAGCTTCTTGAATATCCTTGAAGATATCTCCCTCTGCAACATCTAAGTTCTGCTCCTTGTCTGCAACAAAACTTGTAATCATAAAACAATTGTTAAAATAAAAATCATAAGGCTTCTGTGCCTTTTCTTCCTTTGCAACAATTCAACTTGCTACTCTAATTCTTCCTCCTCTATCAGTACATCAATATTTTGATTTTAATTCTCAAAAGAATTCATGAGACTGTCAGCTAGTCTCTCCTCCACACCATTTGTTTCAATGATGTCTTCCTATCCTTGTCCATTGTAGTGAACTTCTTTGTTCTCATTCAGTTCTGATTTTACAATCTGAACACTTACTTTTTGGTTTTCTAGCCTTTTCTCCAAAAGACATAACTCATGCCATAATTTTTCCATCTCATTTGGTATTTCTCCTAAAATCTCTATATAGTCCTCATTATCTTCTTCTTTTTCACCAATATAAATTCTTGTTAACACTAATTCTTCATTCTTGATTAGAGTAAAATTATGATCCTCAATCTCTGTGATAGTTTTAGATGTCTGTCCATCACTCTCCCTTTGGCCATTTAAGAAAATAAATTCTTCGTTGTTCTTAACAATAGAAAATTTCTTATCATAAGACATAACTGTCTCATCTCTACTGAAGATATTTCATCCAATAAGAAAGGAATTTATGAACTCCTTCTGCTATAATAACTCAACTTGATCTTCATTTGAAAGACAGTCATCACCATACTTTACTTGGCAACTTTCATCTTCATTCAAGACAGTTCCATAAAATGCTTTGTCTTCTGCAATACCTACATTCACACACAACTTGTCAGTTGTAAAACCACAAGACCTCATGATCTCATTTGATGATTCAATCACCAATTCCTGCTACTGTTCCAAGTCCTTTACATGAATCAGAAATATTTCAATAGTCTTCTCTTCAATTTCATTAAGTCCTTCACTTAATTGCTTGATATCCTTCTCTACTTCTTCTTTCTTTTGGCCATCCTCATGGGTCCCACTTCCTCTACTTTATCTCTTTGCAATATTCTGAAAAGTAAAACCCTTTCCCAACTATGTACATATATTTATATGAGACCTATCTATCTCATTTTCTTTCAGAACATAATTTAGACTCTGCCTTTCTTCTTCCTCCTTTATGTTAGTATCAACAAATTATCCTTCTTCACATGTTTTACCTACAAGCATACACATATTATCAGATTTAAAATCATGTGACCCTTTGGTCTCACTTGAAGTTTTAGTCTTCAAGTCTTCATGTTAACCCTATTTTGCTTCACAAATGGAAACTTCCATTTCCAACTCAGCTTCTTTGAGTTCTTCCACTAGGCTCTTCACTTGCCTCTACTATAGCCTTTTATGTAACTTATTCCACTTCACTGGATTTTTCTTCAAGACCCAACCTAGTCTTTAGCTTTCCTCAAGTATCATACTCCACACATTGAGTTGCTCTTTCATCTCAGTAATCTCTTTGTCAATTTCCTCTTGACTCATTCTCTTTCCATTTAACTTAGAATTCTCTTTCTTCACTTTTCTTCTACTGTGGTCTTCCTCGGAACCTTTGCTATGACTATTAGTAGTCATATTCTTCTCTATCTATATGAGTTATTCACTCACTACTATGAGCTGCATTAAAGACCCTACAACAACAAGTCCTCCCTGCTACCACTTACCTCACCAAGCTTTCCTATGTACTTGGTCCTTTTGCAAGCACTTGTTTCTCTGTATCTGGAACCTCTTTGAGCACTTCTCTCTTCTCCTTCTAGGCTTCAACTCATCTACACCTTTCAAGAACACAATTGTCCTCTTTATCCAACCTCTATTGGAATTCCTCAAGGTTCTTCCACATTCTACTTTCATTCAAAAAATTTACTAGCTTCTTTTATCCCATAGCAATTCTACCCACATCCTCTATGAAATTGCTTTTGTGAGCTACAACAATACCTTTGCAGTAGCAAGTCTCCTTCTTGCTACATATGCCTCAATAAGATTCTCTCCTCTGAGCTCAGTCTTTTCACATTTCTCTGGTTCTTTTCTCTGGAACCAATTGAGCACTCATTGCTTTAGGTTGCTGCAATGTTCTCACCTTCATATGCTACTACCTTCAAGATCTCTGCATGATCTTGTCCTACCATTCTCATACAATTTGAATGGATTGTTCTCTATTTCTTGCATCTGTAAATTCTGACGCACTTTATCCCATGTGCCTACTGCTTGTCAGATTAAAATCTGATCTCCTCTTGCCTGCATACACATCTTAAAACATAACTTTGTTCTAAATTTCTCAGAGACCTTTTACATAGAATTTCCTTATTCTTCTCTGATACCAACGTAAGCTGACAATACCCACATTATGAAAATAAAATTGCATATCGTTGGTCCCAGGCCTTAATCACCTAATCTATGGTGAAAATATTCACAAATTAAGGTTTAGGCTCTTAATTAAGTTTATGCAGAAACATTATAATTGACTGTCCATAGTCTTAAACTTTAATAAAGCCTTTCCAGTGGAACTTTATTCACCCTTCCTAAACTTTTCTTAATCCTTAATCCTGCACGTATTAACCATACTCTCTTAACTCTGGTCTTGTCTTAACTCAATGTTAACCGCACCATGGTCCTAGACTTGGTTAAACTCGACTTAACCTTTCAATTCATTAATCCTACTTTATTTCTATTATAATTCTCCTATAATATAAATATAACATAAACTGCACTTAACCTTACCTTTTCGCTAATCCACAACCTTTGTACATTTTCTGATGCTCACATTTATCCGTTCAATCTTCCACCATCGATTTCACTTCATCAAATCAATGTCTATTAAGCTATTTCCATTCATCCTCTCGAACTCAAACAAACTTAAACTCACGTCCATAAACTTCTCGGGTCCGCTCAGGCCCAAGTCCTATTGGCTTCAATTTCCACCGTTGATCTCATGATTTAATCTGATAGTTTTTGATACACTCGAGCATCACACATCACAAATATCATTTTCTTAAGGCCAAGGTTCATCCACTCATGAAATATTGCGACGCAAAACTAATCGGTGATCCCCCACCATTGATTAAAGCACACCTAATCCAATGGTTAGCAGTGATATCGGGTGAGGTACTTACACATGGATTACTCGCCCTTATGGAGTCGATAAGGAATATGAATCCTTAATCTATAAATTTTTGGGTCCCGTTTTGAAATTAATGTCTGATCACTTTATGACCCGATATCCATTGGATATAAGAGACCATCAAATCTACAGTTTGTGGGACTTCGACTAGCACATGGATTAAAACAGCCTTAACCCCGCAGTTGACTGTGATCTAAGACTTGAACATGAGATTAATGGCTAGGATTTAGTTCGAGACTTCAACCATGATCAAGGAAATTCGTACTATCCTATCCTCATAGTTGCTAATCACCATCGATCTAATAGATCTGTCGATATGATGATCCATATCTATTCCTTCGCCATTCTTCTTCCTGTAACACTTAAGTTTATCTCTGCCATTCATTTCTTTTACTTTATGTTGTGTGACTTAATCTTGATCACCCATCTCCTTCAAACTCGTTCATTGATCACATAGTTCCAACGACTCTTGTGCATGTTTACTTCCTTCCTTCGTGTCTTTACTTTCTTTGGTTTTATGCCATTGCTTCAGTGTTCTTATGTGGTTTCGGGTTTCTCTAGGGTTTCTATTTTTTTGGTTGTTCTGCAACACAAATCCCTCCTGAGCTTAACTTTGTGTACTCTTATTCACTGCTATCCTTGAAATTCACATTGATCCTTCAATTGGATTCAACAATTCGACACGATCCTTCATCCTCACTTCTTCTCTGTGTTCTTCCTGAACTCCACCTACATACATATACCATGCAAAAACTTCTAATTCACACACAAGCCATAACTCCATTAATCAATACACACCACACAATTCAAAATCGAATTCTCTCTCTCTCTCTCTCTCGCTATATATATAAGTGATTGCATAATGAGACTCTCTATCTCTCTGGATTGATATTCTAATTAGTGGCCTCTATTCTTCTACCTGCCCATAGGCTTACAATCAAACCTCTAACTCACAACCTCTAACTAGCTATCCAACTAACTATCTAACTTGACTAATTCTTTTTATGCCTTTTAGGCTTACATTTATACAAAAGGAGTTTATAACCAATTTCTAGTTCAGATCCTTAATAGTTTAAACTAGAAGCTAGGAATCCTCTCAATCCTATAAATCATGAACTAATTCCTAATTCAAGATCTACAACTAATTTCCAAAGATATTGTTATGAACCAGCTCAAGAAAAAGATAGAAAAGATAGATCAACGCCTTAGAATTCAGCCTCTTCGAGGGGGAAACCTCCTTTACATTACATAAATGAACAATTCTTCGATGATACAAATGAAAATACCTCCTTTCTATATATAGGAGTCTAAGGCGTCATAACATAATTAGAGCCGACATAACAATAATAATGTAAGGGCACAATAATAACAATAGTGGGCTTCTATGGGGCACAATAGTAACAATATGGGCACTACATGGGTACATCAATATAATAAGTGGGTTGTACTATTAATAATAAGGGGTTACAATAGTAGTATAGGGGCCTAACATGCCCCTCTCCTTCAAAAATCATTGTCCTCAACACTTGAGTAGTTCTTGATGCTTCTGTATAAAATTCTTGACCTCCCATGTGGAATCTTCAGTGGGTAAGTTCTCCCACTTGATGAGATACTCTGAAATTGATCAATTTCGTAACTGTCAGGTTCTTGTTTCTGTGACTGCTCCAGGTTCCAATATGATTTTTCCTTCCTCTTCAATTTCTGGAAATATTGTTTGAATTGGGATCTTTATCAAATTTTGAATAAGTGGCCATACTTCTTCATCCTTCTTCCATTCATCCCTTGCTTTGTTTATCCAATCTAGTTGGATAATATAAATAGCACAAAACAATGCTTCCACATCCTCATCCTTGAAGAGTCTTCTCATTTGGTAAGATTGCCATTTTTTAAGTGCATATAGTATTGCCAACATTTCCTTCTCATAAATAGCTTTCTTGATATGTAGCAGTAAAAATACGTGATCACCTACATCAAAACATTTTTCGCTACAATATTGATCTACCTGTTGTTTCGTTTGATTTTGAAACAAAGTGGCGTTATCCTTTAAAAGTTGGAGAACTTGGTGTTGATGCTCGATGTGATATTTCACTGCGTGAACCTTTTCCTTCTTGATATGTCCTTCTATCTCTACAGTTTGAGGAGTGGTAATTTCTTCCAATCCTTTATAAGATATGGTTGGATTCATTTCTTGATGATCGATGTGATATTTCACTTCTTGAACATTTTTCTTCTTGATATGTCCTTCTATCTTGATAGTTTGAGGAGTGGTAATTTCAACCAATGAGTTACAAGATATGGTTGGATTCATTTCTTCTTTCTCGATGTGATCTTTCACTTCTTGCACCTTTTTCTTCTTGATATGCCCTTCTATATTGAAAGTTTGAGGAGTGGTAATTCTTTCCAATGCTTTACAAGATATGGTCTGATTCATTTCTTCTTTCTCTAGGGTGGGGTCTTGGCATATATCCTCTTCTTTTGATGTTTCTTGATCCTTTTCTTCCTCCTCTTCATATTCTATGTAAAATAGTTTCTTCTCAGCACACTTATGACCTTTAGTGAATTTACTATCACAATTGTAACAAAGCCCTTTTTCTCTTTTTTCTTCCAATTGTTGTGGTGTAACCCTTGTAGGTTGTGGAAGGCTAGGAGAAACAACACTTCCATCTTTATAGTTGTGAGGGGTATGCTTCCTGGTTTCCATAATTTTGCTTTCCAATATTTCACAAAGCCCTTTTACTATTTCCAATTGTTGTGGTGTTGCTCTAAAGAAGGTGTTGCTCTTTGTATCCTCATAATGTGCTATCATTTCCTCTCTGAAAATTGACCACATAACAATTTTTTTACGAGAACAAAGCCATTTATACCATAAAATTTGATTTGGTTCTAAATATGAAGATGCAATACATACCTTTTTTAATAGTGGTACACCATGTAGATCAAAGTATTGGTGCATTTGACATATCCAATTTACCGGATCCTTGCCATCAAACTTCCTCATCTTACTTTTTCTTGATTTTAGGAGCTCGATATTGAAATGACTGTAACTCTGTACTTTCATATATTTAAGTTCTAAAATTGCAAACTATAGTAGCTCTCTGTGTCCTCTTTCGAATGCCACCCGTCTAATCCAAATTGGATTCTCCAAGGAAGAGTTATCCCAAATCTCCCACAGTGACCTGATTATAGACTAGTTCAGTAGAGTGAAGTTGTATGATGTGCCATGTGTCACTGTTTCAGCCTTTGTCTCTAACAAATATATAAAAGAAACTACAATCCGTCCTCTTTCTATACCTTCTTACACAATTTCAATCCAATGCTTAGAGAAAAAGTTATAACGATTTTCCCCAGGTCATCTGTTTGCAATGTAATTCAGGAGTCTGCAAAAAGACCAACTTCCTCAGATCATATCTCCGCAAATATAGCGCAAAAAGATCTGAAATTCAGACCCGAGATTCAGCGTGATGTCTTCTCAAAAGGGTTTTTTTTCAACTTCTGAAATGTTGCAGAAAAAACATTATAGCGAAAATTCCACGATGACCTGTTTGGAGTAGCAAAACCCTATAATCCAAAGCTCTGATACCAAATGTTATGAACTAGCTCAAGAAAATATAGATCAACGCCTTAGAATTTAGCCTCTTCGAGGGGGAAACCTCCTTTACATTACATAAATGAACAATTCTTGGATGATACAAATGAAAAGACCTCCTTTCTATATATAGGAGTCTAGGGGTCATAACATAATTCAGAGCCTACATAACAATAATAATGTAAGGGCACAATAATAACAATAGTGGGCTTCTATGGGGCACAATAATAACAATATGGGTACATCAATATAATAAGTGGGTTGTACTAATAACAATAAGGGGTTACACTAGTAGTATAGGGGCCTAACATTCCCATTGAAATGACTTGTAGGTAGGCCACCAAATGCTTTCGCTGCACCACTTTGATAATATTCTTTGCTTCAACTTCACCCTTGGTGAATTTGAAGAGGGATGAAGAACCCATTGAGCCTTTTTTCCTTTCCAATTGTCTTCAGTGATTGCTTTTTCACTCTTGCTTGGGCTTTGTCTTCGTCTCACCTCTGATACCATGTTAATTTTTGGTATGTTCTATGCTTAGAGCAATTTATTTAAATTTTTCCATTTAGCTCAATATCAATTCCAAATTAGCAATCACATCAGCATGATAGTAAATTGCAGATAGAACATAAACATAAACATCAAAAAACAAGCCAAGACAAGAGGACACAAGATGTGGCGCCAATTAGGGATAAACCCCAATGTGGGGAACCTTGTTCAATTCCTCTTATTTATTCTTCAATAGTTCAACAAAGAGAGAGAGAGAGACAGTACATATACATCGGAAGTCAACATTTTGACTTGTCATAATAAGAGCAGAGATCTTCTCTATGAAGATAACACATGAGGTAGATGATTTTAACATAGGTGATTCCATCACCATGTTGAACCCATCACTGAGCTACATGCATCACTGTGTCGTACTTCATCATCATGTTGCACCCATCATCACTATGATGCATCTTGTCATGTTGCATTAATCATCACTTTGCTACACCATGCTGCACCCATCATCACTATGCTGCATCTCATCATGTTGCACTAATCATCATTGAGTTGCACCATGCTACACCCATTATCACCATTATGCTGCACCACTGTCATGCAAAGCTATTCCATACCCTTCATTGCACTATGCTGCAATACTTAATTCTACACTTAACATACGCATCCAATTTGCTGCAAATTCATACCATCTTTAGGTGCTTGCTATGGATTGCGGCCTAGCATAGTAGCTAGGCTATAGTTACAAACTCTTGCAATAGATCCAAAGTGCAGTCTCCTAACAGTCCCAAAGTCTGCCCCGGTTTGACTGCAATTGTATCTCCAAGGAAAGGCTTTTGCCTTTACTATTTAGAGTAGCCTTCAAGCCCTTAACAATGAAAAAACAATGTCTAGATCTCTTCTTATTACAGTGGCATCCAAGTGGCATACAACAGTCCTTAGAACATGCTCATGACAACCTATTAGAGTGACTGATACCCCTCTAGCAAGTGCTCACTCAAGCCTCCTATGCTCGACCTACCAACTAGAAGTTTAGCCCTCTAATTGGACTTCTGAAACAACCCTTAAATGGACACGCTGGTCAGACTCCTTCTTGCTGCGGTTAGGATTCTTTTGACTGCTAAAATAGGCCCTCTTCCCAGCATATACCTCATTCTCCTAGCTGCATAGACAGGTCTTCTTTTGATGCATATAAAAGTTCCCTTTTACATCCTTTAGATCATCGTATTGATTAGAGTCTCCCATGGCTGATTAGACCTCCTTTATGTAGTCATTCAATCAACATCTATAACATGATCCTCCTATCTCAGCATCTAGAAGTCTTTACCTAGGACTCACTTCCTTGCTGTGATATCACCTTATTAGATCAAGTCACGAAGGCAGAAGCGGTATTAGCGCGGTAGACAAAAGCGTAGCCGTTGTTTCATTCTCCCCTGCTCGTATGAAATGCCCACTATAGAGCCTGATGATCCAAATAGGAAATACGTCCAAGGCGACCAGGGTAATCAATGCGGTCCAGTCTTCAAGTTCGGGCTCGCCTGTAGGAAAAGCCGCCGGTGTTGAGATCTCGAGCTCAGAGTCCATTAATAGGGATCAATTGCCCAGCTGCGAGGATCGAGCAGGCATTCCAAGGCTCACCAGCGAGGATGATCGAGGTTCAGGGAGCATGAGCATCGACAGCAAGGTAGGTCGGTATGACGGTTTTGTAGTTAGTCCCCTCGGTGAGTATGATAACCGTAATGGTTCCAAATTTATAAATCTCAGTAATAATTTAGGTTATAATATTAAGGTTGATTTAAAAACTGAAGAATACAATATGGAAATCCGCACTAAGAATAATATGAATAATAATCTATACGAAGGTGAGAACCATAAACGCATTAGAAATAATAAAGATAAAAATATTATTAACCTAAATAATTTTGATGATAGCCAAGTCATTATTGATAAGAGAATCTTATATAATAACTAGAATACATGCAGTATTAATGAGAATATAGATATAAATATTAGTAAGGACAATAATAATAAAGGCATTAATGTTATAAATAACCGTTTCAATCCAAATAACATAGATGTTGAGCGTAACAAGGGCAACAATATTGATAAAGATGCGGATAATAATATGACCAATATGAGTATTTATAATAATAAAGGCACTAACATTGATCTATATAGTAGCTTCAACAATGAGTGGGATAACAATAATATGATGTCTAATAACATCAACATGATAGACAATAATTTCAATAATTATCTAGGTAATATTAAGAGTATGGTTGGTAAAAATAGTTGTTTCGGTGGTGATAGAATAACAGGGGATTCTAATAAGAGTAATTTATGTCATGATATTGTTGCTAGTCCAAATATGAAGCATGAAGACCCTAGCAAAAAGGTCTCTCTTCCCCCTTCCTGGAATAGTAAAGTGGTTAACCTATCTAGCTTTTCCTTCTCCCCCGAAGTTTTTAGTCTATTAAGCAAGGGCTTAAACTTTGCCCTTGCCCCTAGAAAAATCCCTGTTGATGACATTATCTGTGACATGGAGCATGGAATTAAAGATCTGCCTGATAACATTAAGGACACTATCAGGCAGGATTGTGCAGTCGTCCTCAGGAAGGCTAAACCCCATCGGAGGAACCTCAGTAAGGAGGAGTTCCATGCCCTTAAGTCCATAAATTAGAATGAAGATATTGTAGTCCTCAAGGCAGACAAAGGAGGGGCGACGGTCATCCTCAACAAGGAGGATTACCGTAAGAAGATGTTAGATCATCTTCACAATAGTGGCAGTTATAAAAAGCTTGCCAAGAACCCTCTTAAGAAAATCTCTAAGGCAGTAGCTCTCGCCATCAAATCTAGTAGCTTAGTGGGTTCCCTGTCTTGCAAGCTCATTGAAAGCAATCCCATTGCTCCTAGAATATATGGGGTGCCTAAAATTCACAAGGAAGGGGCACCTCTGAGGCCGTTTGTCAACACCATCGGGGGCCCGACCTACCTTCTAGCCAAGTTTCTAGCTCTTAAGCTTAAACCCTTGGTTGGTCACACTGAGTCCTTCGTGAAGGACTCTGCATCCTTTATTATGGATCTCAAGGATATTAGGCTGGAACCGGATGACATTCTTGTCAGCTTTGATGTGGTCTCTTCGTACACTTGCATCCCTATAAAAGAGGCCTTGGAAGTGATCTATCGCCTTACAGATCCAGATACCGCTCATCTGGTTGAGGTATGTCTCACTTCCACATTCTTCTGTTTCGAAGGTGAGTTCTTTGAGCAGACTTGTGGTGTTGCAATGGGTTCCCCCCTCTCCCCGATCGTGGCTAATCTTTTTATGGAAGATTTCGAGGCCAAAGCTCTAGCCTCGGCGCGTCTCCCTCCCAAGCTTTGGAAAAGGTATGTAGATGACACTAATGTCATCTGGTCCCATGGCCATGAGGAGCTGGATCATTTCCTCAATCACCTCAATAGCCAGTCTTCAGCTATTAAGTTCACCATGGAAAAAGAGGTCAATGGCAACCTCCCTTTTCTTGATATTCTTATTTCTAGGAAGGAGGATGGCTCTCTCTCCCACTCTGTGTTCCGCAAGAAGACGCACACAGAGCAGTATCTTCACGCCGATTCCCACCATTTCCCTGCTCAGAAGATGGGGGTTCTTAATACCCTGGCCACTCGTGCCCTCAGGATTTCGGATAATGAGAGCCTGGATAGAGAGAGATCCCACCTCCTTGATGTCTTTGTGGAAAATGGATATAGTAGGCACCTAGGTCGGAAAGCTTTCCTTAAAGCCTCTAGAAATGCGCTTAAGAAGAAAGATCCTAAGGAGCGCCACCTAGGTGTCCATCTTCCCTATGTCGAGGGGACTACTGACAAGATAGCTCGAATCCTCAGAAAGTTTGATATTCCCTCAACTTTCAGGCCCCTCAAAACCATTCGTCAGTCCCTTCGATCGGTGAAAGATCCTGTTAACCCTAAGGACATGAAGGGTGCGTATTTGATTCCTTGCTCATGTGGGACGCCCTATATAGGAGAAACAGGGCGCTCCATTCAACAAAGAATCTGCGAGCATGCAGCTGACCTGAGGCACGGGGGAACCAAGTCTTCGGCCTTAGTAGAGCATGTGGACAAAACTAGACATCATGTCTGTATTGAGGAGGCTAAGGTTATTGCCAAGGTGGCTCAGTTCCATCATCGTAAGTTAAGGGAAGCTATAGAAATTGAAAAGAGGCCTAACAATCTCAACAGAGATGATGGCTGGAAGGTAAGTAGGTATTGGATCCCCGCCCTGTCTTCTTAGTGTTTCTTCCCCCCCCCGCCCCTTTGATCTTCTGTTGTGCTTGCACCGTTCTCCCTGATGCCTTCTGATTCTTCCTCCTGGATCTGGGATTTCCTTTGGATTTTATTTTGTTCTTCTCCTCCGATGTCTTTTTGTCGCTCTTCTAGGTTGTTATTTGTATTTAGATTCTCCTTTATTATATTAATATTACTATAGATATAGATATCATGCCTTTGTTCTTTCTCCTTTAGCTGTTTGCGAGTATTTTCATTTGGATTATCATTCTTCTATTTGTTAGATTTATGTTATTTTCAATATATATTAATATATTTTTACTATACGTTATTTTTGATTTGATTTTGCTTTGTATTTATTTATTATTATTATTTTTTTAATTTAATGCATCCATGAAGTTATGATCAGGTAGTTACTATTTTGATTTATACTTATAGTTGCACCTTTATTATAGTATTATTACTATTTTTATTTATTGATTTATTTAAGCAATCTAATCATCTCCTTAATTATCCATAATAAAATATGGTAGGTCTAGATATCTCTCCTTTCTTAAAAGTATTTTACATTAATATTCTGATAAAATAATATATATATATACACATTTTCCTAACAAACTAAGTAAAGTAATAAACTACCCTTTAGATTTTATTGATATTTATATTATTATTAATTAATAAATTCAAATACAAATTAACTTAGCTTTTAATTCCGCCTTCAAGATTATTTACTCTCTAATTTTACCTTAACAAACTTATTTATATTTAGTAAATTAATTAACAAATGGGTAACTTAAAGCTTGAGACTTACCATTAAAACAATTATATATTTTCTTCTATCCTAACAACCAATTACCTTTATTAATTTGACTATAAATGGATATTATTAAATAAATCATTTTTATTTTATTTATACAATTTTAATAACCTTATAAAATAAAAATAATATTTTTATTAATATAAGTTTAACCTAACCATAAAGTCCAAAGTAGCTGTCAATTAGCCGTTATGTAGCCGTTGGAGTCTCTGCACAGTCTATTTAACATGCTATGCCAGATATGATTCTTCAACTTGTCCTGATGATGAACCACACTCATTGGTTCGAAACGCATCGACAAAAGTCTTTTTCATGTGATTTACGCTGAAGCTCTTCTTATAAATAGCAATGTTTGCTGTAAAATAAATACTTGAACCGGAGTGCAAGAAATCACATGCACTGGCACAGGAAAAAGGCTTCCTGCACGATCCAAGTGGAAGAAAATCGAGACAAGAACTGCGAGTAAATATATGCAAGAAATAAATTATAGAAAAAAATAACTCAATTAACTCCCAAGCCACAGATTCCTTTCACACTTAACTCCAAAATAGATTTAAAGCAGAACTTCAGAAATACATATATTGTTCACACCACGCAACTGCAAAGGGAAATATCCAAATAGTCTTTCTAAATAATGGAAGCACAAGGGTAAATGAGCTAGGTTGGCTCAGCCCTAGCCAACCATCTTGATTCCCTTTTAAGAAACTAACAGATTCAATACTCAAGTATGCATCAATGCATGAATAATATGGCAGATTCCTTGTATCACTTGATCAGCAAATGTACATAGTAGTCTGAGTCCAGCCCCAGAGCTGAGGATGATACCAAGTTACATAGAAAATGAAATTACAGTCTAAGGATTGATAACTAGTTCTACCTACAATATATATTTTACATCCTTTTGTCCTTAGTCGTATTGCACTAATTATAGTCATTTTCTTATTCAAACCTTTGACTGAATAGACTAACAACCAAACATTACAAAATCAGCTAATAGTTATAATGGAATGTGTACTTCGCTGGCCGTAGACCATCGCTGGCCGTAGACCATCGCTGGATAACATCCTTGATTGCGCGCCACCGATATCCATCCTCAGTTGATCAACAACTAAACTTGGAGTCATGGATCAAAATTTTTGCGTGGAAAGATTTAGCTCATGGAAATCTCGGACCAATCATTGTGGTGACGCAGGAATGTGCCTGCATTGGTCATACTAACTCATAATTAACACTAAGTTCCTCAATTACTTCTAGGCAATTATCATGAGTTACAAGAGGTACTTAATAGGCATGAAATCTATGTAAAAATGATTAATAAATCACATTAATAAATCTTAATGTAAACTAGGAAGCATATGCAGGAATAGGTAGTTATCTTGGACTAGTGCAGGAAATAAAGGTTTAAGTTGAGATAAAACAGAGGTTAATGTTTATAGAAATGGGGTAAAAATAGGGCAATTTGGGACACCAACATCCTCCCATCCCTAAGCTGTTGTGTGTCCTCACACAACATTTTACCTTCTATAAAAGATCCTCAAAAATGAGTGGCCATCTTTCAATCCTGAACTTCGATGCTTATTCGTGCTTTCACTATGTTCGTCTTTTCCCTCAGGCTCTTCTCAGTTGATTCATCACCTTCTTGAGGCATTTTTAGCATTTGAAAGCTCGATACTTCCACACTTTTACTTGTTGTTTCTGCCTTTTTACCTCTGCAAGTAGCTCCACCTTGCTCTGCTTCTACCAAATTTGTTCCTTCATGACCCAGTTCAAAACCTCCAGGTCATGAACTTGTTGCTTCAATTCTACTATTCAGCTGTTGAGGTAGATAGTAGAGGGTGTCATGCTAAGATCTTCATGTGTAAATTTCTTCTTTCCAATGGACTCGAAATAGGTTCCATCATCGTCAAGGTCAAGGCCGTCAAAATTCTGCATTATGACGTCGTTGAGGATTTCTACACTCTGGGTTTCCTTGTCACTGAGGGTTTTGATGCCCTCCACAATCTTCGTGCCAAGGGTTTTACTACATTGTGCACTCAGCTCCTCAGGGTTTTTAACGCCCTGTTCTTCTAGTTCCTCAGGGAATTCAGTAACCTATACATCCATACCAGTAGGGGTCTTAGTACCTTGTCTTTCTAAAATAATAGGGGCTTCAATACCCCATTCCTTGCAAGCCCCGAGGGTTTCAGTGTCCAGTTCACTGAAATTATCGAGGGTATCTATATGCTTCTCTTCTTCATCCTCATGACCCTCTGTTTGGACTTCACTGGAACTCGGTGTCATCTTCTTCTTCCTTAATTTGTTGACAAAAGTTGACAACAATACGTCATCTTCCACGTTCTCTTCATCCTCCACAGTGTGTGTGGCTGCATTTGCAAGCACTGAGAGATAATTAACTTTAGGGGAAACCTAGGGTGATTATTTGATTATAATCGGAGAGCTCGACTGGTTCGTTCCTTGGGAGACAGTCTTCCTCCTCATCGAGGTTCCGGTCTTTCTCTTCTTAGCCAAGGGTGAAGTATTTTCAACAGTCTTCTTCTCCGCTTGCACTGGTGTGCTTTCCTCTTTCTGCTCAGCAAGAGACAATTTCTCTGCTTTCCTTTTCTTACTTGTACTTGTGCTAGTAGACTTCTCTGCACTCCTTGCTCGAAACTCCTTCAAGAATGCTTCCCAAGTTACTCCTTTTTCTTCCAGCTTCTTCTTAACCATAATCGTGATAAGCCCATGAAGGTAGAGCTTGTTTGAAAATTGGCATGTGTTTCCACTCTACATGCCCTTCTCCATTTTCTCAATACTCCTGAGCAAGTAGTAAGGGAAATCAATCAATTTTCCCGACTCAAAGTGCAGCAACAACCGAATGTGATACACGAACGCTAATGTATAGCATCCCTCTCCAGACATGATTTTTTGTAGTATGAATAGGAGGTCTCACCACTTCCTGATCATGGCTCTCTACAGAAGTCCCTTCCTCCAATCAACCTTAAGCTTCTTGTCAACCACGAACTGGTGCCATCATTCCTTCCCGATTTGCTCCTTTTTAAACCAATGCTCTCCTATAAGTGGCATGTCTGTATCTTGTGAAATAGACTCCTTTGTAACTTTGAACTTCAACGATCCGACCCTAACTCAGCCTTCTTTGAATTTCCTTGCAAACTCCAGTACCAGAGCCATGTCGAACCCATCAAACTTCTGTAAAAATGGTGGGAACTTGGATTCTTGCAATAGTGCAAGACTATTCTAGTACTCCGTGGTTTTCTCAATCTCCTACGAAGACAACAACTCACTCCTTATGGGTGCAATTTCAAACTGCACTTAACCCTTTCTAATCACTCCCTCAAAAGAATTCCAGCGAGTGACACCAACGCTTTGCTAAGAGCTTTATGCCATAGGTCCGTCACCCTCTATCTTTTCAGTCCCGCTCACCTGGTCATGATGAAAATAGCTCTTTGTACTAGGCGTAGATTCATATCAACCCACTGTAGGTAAGTCATAATCATTGGGTGGAGTGGTGGTTTACGCAGCGGTGGTGCAATGGTTACAATGATCGGGTTACAGAGTAAGGTAATAATGGACAAGCAATGTGAAATTATTTTAAGGAAGGTGAATACAGGCTATCGGACAACAGTACAATCCCATAGTTCGCCTCGTAATTTAATCAAGACATACTTCAGCACTTATTATTAAAAAAATAGATTTCAAAACACTATACACCTTGCACTTTAAAGATTTTTCCTAAGTCAGTAAATGATGAAACAATGTATTAATTAAAACATGCAATGCTATGATCTATCAGTACTCATGTGCAGGAAAGTAAAGATCCATAAATATCCTTGATAAAACACTCCTTGACTGTGTGAATTTTACTTTCTTTCACAGTCAACTGCATTCCTGCACTAAACCTGCTTGCACTGTGCATCTTGCATTAGGGACTTTTACCAAAGCAGAAAATATGATATAACATAATTCTGTAGTTGGACTTAAAAAAAATTGCATCATTATACAAGAACAATTTATTTTCCATCCTTTAGTGTTTCACGAGAATGCCTTCTAGATTGACTGCATCAAATTCTGCAATCAATTTATGAGGGAATAAAGAAGTGGGAAGGGGGCTAAAACTTTTTGGAATGGGAAGGAATATTACAACATGGATTCCTGAAACAATATCACCAAGAGGGATAAACAAAATGGGATGTGGGAAAAAAATTCAAGGGAAAAAAGGGAGTTTACGAAATCGGGCAAGGGTAATTTCTTAGAAGAAAGAGGAAGCAAATTCATTTGCGATCTTGGAAAAGAAACCAATGCAAATTTTTGAAATGGAAAATAGAATAAAGGCAAAGCTTTTAGCTTGAAATATGCCTGCACTAATGTAGGAAAAAAATAACTACAGCGGGAAGTAAGCGTTTACTTGCATAAAAATGTCCATGCTAGTTACCCCAAACTTGGGTAAGTGCTTGGTTTCATGAACTTGCTTCTTCTTAGTGGAAACCAACATATCTAAAAATAAAGTAGCATTCCATTTTTATTTAAAATTTTGATCTTCCTGCCATCATGCTAGTTTTCAGGTTGATCCTTCTGTAATCATGTCAGTCAACTGATTTTCATAATTACAGGAAAAAGTTTTTTTCTTTTTATACTTTTTATTTTTGTCATTATTATTATTATTATGTTTCAATAAGAACAAGAAGGAATTAGATCTTCAATAGGTTGGTGTTACCACCTACCAACTCCTTTCGAAATGGTTGTTGGACTTGCTGTGTAAAATCTCCTTTAGTAAGGGGCTGAAAATATACCTTCAATCTATGCCCATTTACCAAGAACACAGAATTTCATCCATCAATAGTTTTGATTTCTACCGCTCCATTTCCAAAAACTTTGACCACCTCATAGGGTCCCATCCAGCGTGTATGGAATTTTCCTTTAAAATATTTGAATCTAATATCATAAAGGGGTACCCAATCACCTAGCTGGAACTGCTTCTTCTTAATATACTTGTCATGCCACTTCTTGCGCCGCTAGTGAACCAAGATGTTCTGCTGAACAAAATCCCTTCGAAATTCATCTAACTTGTTTAACTATAGAAGGCACTATTGTTGTGCTTCATAGGTATCTAGCATCAATTGGACTACAGTTCTAAAAGTCTTGATCTAGAATACTATCAGCAAGAGGACTTTTTTTCTGTACACCAGCTCATATGGTGTGTGTCCTGTGATGTTTCTCCAAGTGGTTCGATAGGCCCACAATACTTCTGGTAATTTTTTATCCCGATCCTTTCTATGCATATTTTCTATCTTTGTGAGAATGGACTCAATCACATTATTCATGGACTCCACCTGACCATTTTCTTGCAGATGATACAGTGTAGATTTTTTGGGCCATATTTCATACTGCTCCATCACACCCTGTACCAGATTAGAAATAAACTACAGTCCATTGTCAGAAAAATTTTCTCTAGGCACACCAAATCTAGTAAAGGTTTGAGTAAAAAGAAAATCAACAACAAATCTTTCAATAGCAAAAGAAACAACTTTAGCTTCTACCCATTTCGTAACAAAATCTGTACAAACCAAAATATGCTTTTTATTTGATGATATTGGATTTATTTGTCCTATGAAATCAGTGGCCCATTTTTCAAAAGGCTCAATCATAACTTGAGGAAATAAAGGCATTTCATTGGTTTGATTAGGCTGTCCAAGTGATCCCAAAAATCTTTTCCTTGTGATGCATTAAAGAATTACATATTAAGCTTGCATTTAACCATGAAACTACAAGTGTATAAAAGAAGAGGATGAGAAGAATAGCAAGTCATGTATAGAAGACACAAGATTGATATTGGAGTTCATCCCAGAGGGACTACGTCTCTGGACCCTACTCGAATTAGTGGGGAGGCCCTATTTTCATTAGATGGAAAAATAATGAAAGTATATCAAAAATCAAAATGACGACCTTATACCTCCAAAATTGAAGAAGCCCAAAAACTGCAGACCTCTGATGGAAAAACAGAAAACACCGTTGAGTTCATGGCATCGAGAAATGTTGAAACCATAAAAAATTTGTCGAAAACTGAAAAAAATGAAAACCTAGCCCCTTGGATAAATTGCTCATATCATGGTTCTAGCCCCCTCTCTGCACTGCTCAGGGTTCCACCTGCATATAAATCTATGCCCGCTCCTGGCATCCCCCTGGCGCACTATGCAAAATGGTAGAAATAAGGTTCGATGGGCGGATTTATTAAGAAATTGGTTTTGGTGCATTGGTAATTATTGGAATTAGTTGAGGAGGCATCAAGGGATCAAAGCCCACTCCTCCCATTTTAATATCGTATAGTAGTTTGATATATTCATTGAGAGGTGGGTCCATTGGTCCTGATAGCCCACTCCCCCATATTCTGCTAGCACCATAAATGTGAGTGAGGTGGAGGGGCGGCAGGGTTGATAGCCCACACCCCCATTAATTTTTGAAGGTCGTTATGTGTGTGGGCTCCGGGGGTGGCGGGTTCATGGCCACCCACCCCTAATTAAATATTTGGTTACATTGGTTGAGGGAGGGCCGGCGGGGTCCATGGCCCATCAGCCCATAATTAATTATTTCTTTTTTATTTTTATACATTGGATATGGGGGTTGGCGGGGTTGGTGGCTCACCACCCCAAAATTATATTTTTTTGTTTCATCAAATATCTATGGCCATTTTTAAAAGATAGTAAAATTGACCGAAGGATACAAATTAAATAGGCCACAAATTCACCTAGAATTTGGCCCAGGTTGGCCAGAATCCAATGGCTGGGTTTTGTCCAAATTGTTGCCTCCTTAAACCTGCTCAGTCACCCAAATCAACCTTTAACTTTGACTGCTCCTAAATTTCACATACGAACTCGGTTTGATGAACCATTCACACCATCATGATCACAATGACAAGATCTTCAACATGAACCTAGTTTGAGCACAATCCAAGAAATTTTATTTTTTACCCTTCCTAAGCTCTCTTGGACTTCTGCATGTATCTAGAGCCACCTGGATCAATCCTCCCCACTAAGAAGCTTTTGGACCCCAAAAGAATTTACACTTAGGACACTGCTTGTGTCCTTTTCAATCCACACTTTCAATCACCTGCATGCAAAACTAGTACATTCTTTGCAATCATGCACACCACACATGACCTAACAACCCTTCCTTACCTAGAGTTTATAGCACACGCTCCTTGTCCAAGGATTACATAAAAAGTAATAAATGCCTCAACTACTAAAAAATAAAGGCCAAAATATCATCGTTGCATTCTGAAGTGATCGCAAACACGCCATCACTTTTACATTTACTTGTAGCATATGATTTACAATGGTGGCCACAACAAGCTACTACCTCTAAAAAAACCAGATTAATAAAGCAGACCAATGTGAATGGGTGGATTAATTTGTTGAACATGTTCACCTTTAGGCTCCTCTAATGATGTTTTCGGAGCATGGAGCATCAGACACATGGTTTGTTGGTGTCCCTCTTTGTTGCAAGGATTATAACGATTCTTTTTCCTCCAAACTTTTGGGGCTACCTTGGGGCACTTTCCCCTAGTGTTCCTCCGATAAGTGTTCATGGATCCCTCACTTTCGTTGGAACGTGAGGAAGGAATTTCATCGTCTGTCGTTGGCTGGTTACTAGTTGTATTGGAGCTTTCTCCCATTTCCTTTCTAGCTTATCCAAGTCCTACATGACGCGACATTTCCTTGACTTCAATGGGGTTTTTGATGCCTTGGCCTTTGATGTCAAGGCCCTTTCCCTAATACCCCATTTTCTTCAATAGTTTGGATCCAATCCCTATAGAATGTTTTTCAAAAGCAGCGATTCATCATCATGAAAATCATATGAAATCGGAGAATCATTTTTTACTTCCGAATAGCGATGCTACATCTTTTCCAAGGCCTCATACTTGGCTTGCAACTGGCGTAGTAATCTTTGTTTTTATTCCCTTGCATCCTATAGAAGCCCTCTTAGCTCAACATTCCCAACTTGGATGTGGTGGTTGATCTCCTCAAGTTATTGGAGTCCTGCTGCGAGAAGTGCCCTTTTCGTTATGTTTGTTGAAACCCTTGACTCATTGTTAGAATTAGACCCCAAATCTATGGGTCCTTCGGCCACGATCCCAAGGGCTGCAAAAATCATTTCATTACCGGAATCGAACCCCGATTTAATGGGCCTACCTCATGCAAATCCCACAGTTGTGACCTTCTCATCTTCCTCTGACTTGGAATCTTAGTTTTGTTGCATGGTGGTGATAACCTTTTGCTTCCCCTTTGTCATTTCTTTCAGGTCTCAGCTCAAGGTGCAGCTCCCAAAAATTTTCTTTGTCATTCCCATCTTTCTCACAATTTGTACAAGAGGGCTTTGCTTCCCTTCTCTTTGCTACTGCGGTTCTCTTTGCGTGGTCATCTCGTCCATGTGTTCCCCTATTTTCCAGATGAATGGCCTTTACATTGGCTGAGTCAATGGTAGTAGGTTCAAACAATAATAATGAATTCCTAATGTAACTATGTAATGATCCAATATACTTAGTTACTACTTCAAGTGAGTTAAGTGCAATGCCTAAATCGAGTGCTTGTTTTCTAAACTCCTCGGTAAAGCTCTAAACATCCTAACATTTGCTTTGCCTTAAGTACTGCCAATCCATTAAGGATTTTTTCTTATAACCAAAGGGATAAAATTGTTCTTTTAATGTAGAAATGAAACTAGGCCATGAGGAAAGAAGATTACCCACACTCTTACTACTTCGTAATTTGCTATCCCACCAGATGAGAGCAGTGCCACTCAGCCGAAGAGAGACAAATTGAATCTTTGCCTCATCCTCTTCGATCTATTGAATCCTACAATAGATCTCAATTTTCCTAATCCAGTTATTAAGCTTTTTTGCATTACTTTCACTGTTATACTTGAGCAAATCAAATTTGACATCTAATTTAAAGAAAGGTTTCTCAGATGCACCCCTTGAATTTCTATGATGATGGTGATGAGAGGAAGAAGAGATTTCACTTATGAAAGAGAAGGAGGGGGTTCTTCTTCACCATTTCTACGCACTAAACCTTGTTCTTCTGCCTTTTTCCCTTCTATTTTCTCTAGCCTTGAAAGTAACTGACTGACATTTTCTGCAATTGTATAGAAGGTTTTGTGGAAATTGAGCTCCTCTTCATAACAATCCTCTTCATTTTCCATGCTCCTTCAATGTGCATTCCCCGCTTCGGGATCAAAATACTTTAGTTTCCCTTCACCTCTTCGGAGCCTATTTCTTGTTAGCAGGAAAACATGCAATTCACATCTATAAGGACCAGCTCTAATACCACTTGATCCCAAAAATAGTTTCCTGTGATGCATTAAAGAATTACATATTAAGCTTTCATTTAACCATGAAATTACAAGTGCATAAAAGAAGAGGATGAGAAGAATAGCAAGTCATGCATAGAAGACACGGGATTGATATCAAAGTTCGTCCTGGAGGGACTACGTCTTCGGGCCCTGCTCAAATTAGTGTGGAGGCCCTGTTTTCATTACTGGAAAAATAATGAAAGTATATCAAAAATCAAAATGACGACCTTATACCTCCAAAATTGAAGAAGCCTAAAAATTGTAGACCTCTGATGGAGAAACGAACAACACCATTAAGTTTGTGGTGTCGAGAAATGCAGAAACCATATAAAATCTGTTGAAAACTAACAAAATGAAAATCTGGCCCCATGGAGAAATTGCTCAGATCATGGTTCTGGCACCCTCTCTACACTGCTCAGGGTTCCACCTGCATAGAAATCTATGCCCTCTCTGGGCCTCCCCCTGACGCACTGTGAAAAATGGTAGAAATAAGGTTCGATGGGTGGATTTAACAAGAAATTGGTTTTGGTGCATTGGTTATTATTGGAATTAGTTGAGGAGGGGTTGGGGGATCAAAACCCGCCCCAACCATTTTAATACCATATAGCAATTTGATATATGTGCTTGGGAGGTAGGTCTATGAGTCCTAGTGGCCCGCTCCCCCATATTTCGCTGGAACTATTGATGTGAGTGAGGTGGAGAGGTGGAGGGGTTCACAGCTTGCGCCCCCCACTAATTTTTGAAGGTTGTTATGTGTGTGGGCTCCGGGGGTGGCGGGATCATGGCCACCCACTCCTAATTAAATATTTGGTTACAGTGGTTGAGGGAGCATTGGCGGGGTTCATGGCCCATCAGCCCATAATTAATTATTATTTTTTTTTTTTTATACATTGGATATGGGGGGTGGTGGGGTTGGTGGCCTGCCACCCCAAAAAATTATATATATATATTATATATATTATAATATATATATATATATATATATATATATATATTATATATTTGTTTCATAAAATATCTATGGCCATTTTTAAAAAAATCAGAAAATTTACCGAAGGAGACAAATTAAACAGGCCACAAATTCACTCAGAATCTGGCCTAGGTTGGATGGAATCCGATGGTCAGGTTTTGCCCAAATTGCTGCCTCCTTAAGCCTGCCCAGACACCCAAGTCAACCCTGAACTTTGATTGCTCCTAACTTTCACATACAAATTCGGTTTGACGAATTGTTTGCACCACCAGGATCACAACGAGGAGATCTTAAATATGAATTTAGTTCGAGCACAATCCAAGAAATTTTATTTTTAACCCTTCCTAAGCCCTCTTAAACTTCTGCATGTGTCTAGAGCCACTTGGATGACCAACTCATTGACAGCTATCACATCACTTGACATATTGTTTGGCATCCTTAAACAAGGAAGGCCAAAAATAGCTAGCTCGTAACACTTTGTATGTAATCCGCTTATTAGCAAAGTGACCCCCACAAGGTTCATCATGGTAGATTTTAAAATATCAAACACTTCTTCCTCACTTACACATCTACGGATAATGAGATCCGCTCTGGTTTAAAAGAGGTCTCCTTGGATCCAGGAATATGTAGCACTTTTCTGAATGATATTCCGCTTTTCACAAGCGGATAAGTGAGGTGGTAATTTTCCAGTGACTAAATAGTTAGCTATGTCAGCAAACCATGGGGATTTTGTTGACACAACAAAAATATGTTCATCAGGAAAACCATCATCAACACGAATTATGTCACTGAGATTATTTAACCTTTAAAGATAATCTGCTACTACATTTTATTTTCCTGGTCTATCAACAATACTAATATTAAATTCCTGTAACAATAGTAACCACCTAGTCACTCTACCGCTAGCTAATGGTTTATTCATCAGATATCCTATTGTGGAATGGTCAGTATGTAAAAAGACTTCATATCCTGTAATATAATGTATGAATTTATTAATAGAAAAAATTAAAGCTAAAAACTCTTTCTCAGTAATCGTATAAATGAGTTCGATGGGTGACAAGTTTTTACTAATGAAATAAATAGCATAAGATTGTTTGTCTTTTTCTTGTCCTAAAACTGCACCAATAGCAGTATCTGAGGCATCAAAGGAAATATGAAATGGAAGGGATCAGTTTGGTTCTCATAAAACTGATGCCTAGACTAAATTTTCCTTCAATGTCTCAAAGGAATGTTGGCAACTTGTGAACCAAGAAAACTCACTATCTTTAGCCAAAAGTCAGAAAAGGGAGGTGGCTATCCTTGAGAAATTCTCAATGAATCTCCTATAGTAGCCTGCATGTCCTGAAAAACCTCTCACTTCCCTTTGATTTTTGGGTATAGGGAGACTCAAAATGACTTCTATTTTTGCAGGGTCAACTTGGATACCTTTGTCGGAAATAAGATGACCAAGAACCACTCCCACCTTGCACATTCATCTGCATTTCTTGTCACTCAAGGAGATATGAGCTTCTTGGCAGTGAAAAAACACTTTTTCTAGATTCTTGAGGGCTTCCTGAAATGAATCACCAAACACAAAGAAGTCATCCATATAGATTTCTACACACTCAAGGTCATCGAAAATAGCCAAGACTTCCCTCTGAAAGGTAGTTGGGGCATTACAGATCCCAAAGGGAAACACTCTATAAGTGGATGTACGCCATGGACATGTAAAAGTGGTTTTTTCTTGATCCTTGGGTGCTATCTATATCTAGTTATATCCACTAAAGCCGTCTAGAAAAGAAAAGTACTTATTACTAGCAAGGGTATCGAGTACCTGATCGATGAAAAGAAGGGGGAAGTAATCTTTGAGAAGAGCTTTATTCAATTCTCTGTAGTCGATAAAAATGTGCCATCTCCTATCTTTCCTTGAGACTAATACTAATGGAGAGACCTGCTAGCTATCAGAAATGGGATAGATAAAATCAGCATCTAAGAGTTTTCGGAATTCTTCCTTTACAATGTCTCTTAGAGTTGGCTTCATTCACCTTTGGGGTTGTCGGACATGTCAGGCTCCAACCTGAATATCGATATGGTGTGTACAAGTTTCAAGAGGGATACCTTTCATATCTTCATAACCCCATGAAAAGGCATCGAGATGGTTTCGCAACAATTTCACAAGATGCTCTTGCTAAGAAGGATCCAAATCTGAACTGATATACAAGGATTTACCTCGACTAATCTCAACAAGAGTGGTATTAGGCTCAAGAGTACACAAAGGTGTCGCTAGAGATGGTGGTGATGGAGGTAGAGAGTCATATATTTCTTGAAAATCTAGACTAAAAATCTGACTCAATGACTCAAAATTAGGCATGCGATCTAGATTGTTCAAGAAGTCTTGAATCTCACCCTCCTGTGAGGACTCAGCATTCTGGTGTATCAAGGAAACAAGCTAAGCCTCCTCATCACTACTATATTCTAACCATAAAGTGTCTCAAAGCTCCTGAATGGATCTAGTGGGTGGATATAAGGTGACCTTTTTCCTCGAATCTCCACGGGAAATATACATATCACCAGAACAACATCTGATATAAGCAGCAGCTGCAGCAAGCCATGGTCATCCCAAGATCAAGGGATTCCCTCCCATAGGATTCTTTGGCTAAAGCACAACGAAATCTTTAGGATATTCCCAAGAGTATAGGGAAATTACCACATCATCTAATACCCCTTCCAGTTTGATTTTAGATCTATCTGCTAGTTCAAGCATAGTGGGAGTAAGACGAATATGGACCAATCCAAGTTGATCCATGGTTTTCTTGGTCTTAACATTAATGGCTTCCCCTAGGTCTATAATTACATTGGAGACAAGGACATCACCTATCTAAACAGAGACAATAGGGTTTCCGAGGTCAGTATATTTTTCCATGTGCATACACCTCGTCATTAACTCTGCTGCTCTCCCAAAAAATTGAATAGTTTGAGGTTCCATTCTTCTCCTACCTAGCTTCTTGAGACAGAGTTACCTAATGATTTTTATACAAATGGAGATTTCTTTAATAGCTTGGATCAAAGGTACCTTAATAAAAAGGTTCCTAAGCTCAGAATCCAAGCTAGAGTCATGAATGGGGTCTTTCTTCTCCACAGCTAACCTCTCTGGAAAGGGAGGTCGGTTGGAAGAATATGGCAAGGGCTCAGAATGTACAGGGATAGGCTGAATGGTGTCATCCTTTTCAGAATGGTCAGGAGTTTTCTCTTCTCCTTTCTCATTGATAATTACCATAGGCTACTTTGGATTTTCTAAGATTACTACCTTCCCTGGTCTCAATTGGAGATCATTGAATCCAACTAGCATAGTCTAATATCTGAATGAAGAAAGCGGGTTCATGGAATGGATCCTTTGTATCGCTTTATTATTGGGGTTGGGAAAAGGTTGAGGAGGTAGCTAAGAAGGTCAAAATGGTGGAGGTAAAGGTAATGGTGGCATAGGTTGACTCAATTGAGGTAGTGATGGTTGTGGCATTGGGTAAGGTGCATATGTAGGAGGGTATGATTGCATAGGTGCAAGATAGGAATGATGTGAATGATTTGTCCCTATCCATCCTTGTTGCCAATTTTGGGAGGGTTGTCCATACTCATATTGGTTCCCATGCTGCCAATGTTGAGAGTGACTGGTGTTAGGATAGGAATATGACGGTGCATTATAGCCAAAAAAATGTGGTGGAGGCTCAAGAACCATACCTACACTTACCTAAGGCCAATTTCTTCATGCTCCCATAGCATGTAGTGATTCAGCTCTAGGTTGTCTTCCTTCAAGTACAGCTTTCAGCCCAGGTATGGAGGGACATTTTTTTGTAGCATGGTTCTCTACACAAATTGCACATTTATTAGTTTCTTTAATATCTATAAGATATTCTCTTTAAGGATGCTTTCTTATACATCTTGGAAAGACAATAGCCAATGACTCTTGCTCTTCGACAAGCTTTTGCAAAAACTTCAAAGAGTCTATTTGTTTACTAACATTATTCATTATTTCAATTTTCATATTGTCCATTTTGTTTTCTAATCCAATAATCATAGCATCAGCAGATTTGGTTTTCTTGTTTCTATTCTGAATTCCTTTACCGAATCTACATTGGTTCCTTGAGAATTTCTTGCACAAGTCATAGATTTGATCAAAATATTTTCGAGAAATATCCCATTGTCCTAACATGTTTAAATTATTCCTCGCATCATCAATAAGCCCACATAAGAACAAGGTTCTAATGGTACTTGGATCAAATTTGTGCTTTGACCTTTGAAGGATATACAAGAAGCTCTCCAAGTAGTCCTCTGGGGTCTCATCATCATTTTATACGATAGTAAAGATTTCATCTTGAATATCTCTAATTTTACATTATTCCTGATATTTCGACAAGAACACCCTCTTCATTTTCTCCGAATAATATATAGTGTTTCCTCCTATTCCCATGATCCAGTGGAGTGTTGCATCCTTGAGAGTTGTAGGAAACAACTTTAACTTCTGGGCATCAGATGAATAATCGTAACTTCTACACAAAATATCAAACTCAAATAAGAAATATTATGGGTCTTCATGTACCTTACCATAAAAATGAGGAAGATCTAATCGTGAAATGTTTTTCATTTGTACTTGTGTATCAGGGTCCACAATTGGGAATCCAAAAGTGGATTGTTCCTCATTTACCTCATTTTCACCAGTTCCTTTTGCATGGTCTTCCTGATCTTCCATTGTTGATTTTCCACACAAACCGCTCTCAACGGGCTGAGAAGGATGACTATGGGTTCTAATAGCCACCTTCTTCCCCTTTGTCAGTTGTCTCACACCTGGACTACTGCTACAAGAGCCAAAATGGATTGTTCCTGCATGATTAGTCTGAGTTTGTTTGGAATTTCTGTCTGCAAAATAAGGCCCAATATGATATTTGGTTTCAGATTTGTCAGTTTTTTGTTGGCCCCTAGTAGGCATTCATTTCAAAAAATTACAAAAGAAATTCAGATAAAAAGTTGTAATCTTCAAAAAATAACTCAGCACCTATAAATTTCTTCAAACGATATAAGCACACTACAAGAAAAAATAATAGCAGACTTACCCCTATTGCAAAAACGGAAAATTCTCACCGATTCAAATCACCTCTTTGGCAATGACGCCAAAATGTTAGGTGCATGAATTGCACTTAAGCAAACTCCTCAACACTTAATTGTCAACCCGAGGGTTTCGTAAACATAGAGACGAAGCATAGGCAATGCCAAAAATGGTATGAACTTTTCCTATTCTTAATCCAACCTCTTAAAGGAAATGTTTGTAGAATCAAACAGAAAACAATCTTAGAGGCAATTGACACTAGAGCAACTCTAGTACTGGAATATAAAAGAACAATTCGCAAGTAAATCAAGTAAAGAAGCTTTCACACAACTAAAGAAATCTTAAATGTTGGAAGGAAATGCTATGTTTATCTTCAGATAGATGGCTAATAGTTTGACAAGTGGGCCCTTGTAGAGATTTGGTTTCCTCTTGATCTTCCTTCTACACAAACAACCTATTCTTGTACTATTGCAATGTGCTTGCACTAGTGCAGGTACAGTGCCTCTGTAAAAGTATGTTTTACCTCCCTTACTGAAGATTTATGTCTTTGTGGAGGTGCTCTAAGCCTTAGGGCTTGAAGCACTCTATTTATGTGACAAGAGACCAGCTCTTGCACAGAGGCAGAGTTTCCTTCACCAGGTTTCTAATTTACTTTCAAAAAGAATGAAAGACATGCTAAAATAGAATTGTAATTGCAAAAGAAATTCTGAGATAAATTATCTATGGAAAATAAATGCTTTAATTAATTAAATCTTGCAAAGGAAGTAAACTTCATGAAATGAAAGAAACTCGAAGTAATCAAAGAAGTAGTCTAAGTGATCTACATGTATCATCTAACTTCGACAATCCACTTAAAGTGTTTATGTTCCTTGGTCATAAATAATAAAATGCAAGTATAACATGTCTATGATAAATTCATGCAATTGTTCTCATATCCTTCAGAAAAATAGTTTTAATGATGAAGACAATTACTGAAATTAGCAACCCATTTTCTTGCAAGAATAACTCAAATGATAATCAGGGAAAGAAATACAATGTAGGTTGTAAAATAAATGGTTCAACCGGAGTGGAGGACATCACATGCACTGGTACAGGAAAAGGGATTCTTGCACGATCCAAGCAGAAGAAAATAGAGACAAGAACTGCAAGTAAAAAAATGCAAGAAATAAATTACAGAAAAGAAATAACTCAATTAACTCCCAAGCCACGGATCCATTTCACACTTAACTCCAAAATAGATTTAAATCATAACTTCATAAATAAATATAAAATTGTTCACACCACGCAACTACAAAGGGAAATATCCACTCACTATCTCTGAATAACGAAAGCACAAGTGTAAACGAGCTAGGTTGGCTGGGCCCTAGCTAACCAGCTCATTTCCCTTTTAAGAAACGAACAGATTCAGCACTCAAGTATGCATCAAAGATAAATTAAACACAGTGCATGAATAATATGGCAGATTCCTTGTATTACTTGATCAGGAAATGTACATAGTAGTGTGAGTCCAACCCCAAAGCTGAGGATGATACCAAATTACATAGAAAATGAAATTACAATCTAAGGATTGCTAACTAGTTCTACCTACAATCTATATTTTATATATACTTTCGGCCTTAGCTGTATTCCACTAGTTACAATCATTTTATTATTCAGGACTTTCAGCCGAACATACTAACAACCGAACATCACAAAATCGGCTAACAGTTATAATGGAACTTGTAATTCGTTGGTCTGATTGTGCGCCACCGATATCCATCCTCAGTTGATCAACAACCAAACTTGGAGTCATGGATCAAAATGTCCACGTGGAAAGATTTAGCTCACGGAAATCTCGGACCAATCATCGTGGTGGTGCAGGAATGTGCCTGCACTGATCAGACTAACTCATAATTAACACTAAGCTCCTCAATTACTTCTAGGAAATTATCATAAGTTACAAGAGGTACTTAGTAGGCATGAAATCTATGTAAAAATGATTAATAAAGCACTTTAATAAATCTTAATGTAAATACAAAGCATATGCAGGAATAGGTAGTTATGTTGGACTAGTGCAGGAAAGAGAGGTTTAAGTTGAGATAAAACAGAGGTTAATGTTTATAGAAATGGGGTAAAAATAGGGCAATTTGGGACACCAGCACTAGTGCAACAAGAAGACATTAGAGTTCCGGGAGATGTATTGGGTCAAGGTTTGACCATGTTTGGCTCAATTTAATGAACATCCTATTGGTGCCATATGAATGATCTTCAAAGGAAGATTTTGTCTTGTTTGACCAACATTGACTTCTCTGGTCAAGACTTTACTGTTGTTGTCATAAAATATCAGTTTTGCATATTTTTACTATCTCTAGCTCTCTGTTGAACTATTGAAGAATATAAGAAGAATTGATCAAGGCTTTCCCCACATTGGGTTTTGTCCCTCGCTGGTGCCACATCTTGTGTCCTCTTCTCTTGGCTTGTCTTCTACTGTTTATGTTTATGTTTTAACTGCATTTTACTATCATGGTGATGTGATTACTAATATGGATATTCATATTAGGCTAACAAGAAAATTGAAGTAAATTTCTCTTAAGCATAGAACATACCAAAAATTAACACCTAATCGTGAGATGCCTTGTAATTGCATCATGGGAATGGATAAGCTTGAAATATATCTGCAAAACATGAAATTTGGACTTCATTTCAGTTAAAAGGAAAGAAAACTAGTCTAACATTATAAGTTCAAATAAGACCTTTGAGGATGTGACACATACATTCTATAAAATTTTGGAATGTATCAGTTATTCAATAGTGATTACAACAACCATTAAATCTTGTGAAGTTTAAGTCTGGTTACGTTGATGTTTTATATAAAATTCATAAGAATGAGACAGATAGTATCACATCAACATCCAGTTGAGCAATCACATCAACATGATAGTAAAATACAAATAGAACATAAAAAATAATAGCAAAAGACTAGCCAAGGCAAGAGGACACAAGATATGGCACCAACCAGGGACAAACCCTAACGTGGGGAAACCCTTGATCAATTCTTCTTATAATTCTTCAAAATTTTAGAAAAGAGAAAGAGTACAATGTATAATATTCACTTGTCCAATTACAGTGAAAAATATGGTTATTCAAACAGTAGAAATAGAAATACTTAACTTGAAAGTCAACGCTGGTCAACAAGGAAGATTTCTTCCTCAATTTAGCTCAGTCAAACCCAGTCAACTTTGGCCTTCACTAGCAAGTCTAATCAGCCAAAAACGATCTAAAAAATTCTAGTGAAACATGGTCAACAAAGGTCAACATTGCAGCCAGCCCTATCATAGCCAGCATTGCTCAAACATGAGGTTAGATTGCCTCGGATTTTCTGCCCATAACTGCAGCCTACTCAAACATAATTCCTCCACCCAAAATAGCTCCTAAAACAGGTCAACCTTGGTCAACACAGTAAAAAAAACCTCTGGAATTTTGATTAAATATGGTCAATGGTTGGAGCTTAAAACGCTTCCTTTCCTTCGCACGTGAGGAGAGTAGCCTCTGAATTTCATACCTAATCAATGAAGGAGAGAGAAGATGTGGACCAGATAAATGTTACTTCCCTTTAGGGGTTGGAAACACCTAATAGGGTTAACCTTCAACCACCCCTAGGTAGGGAGAAAACACTATTGCGAGATCAGGGTCCTAGTTTTGGAATGGGATCCTTGTTTGAAGTACTAAATTTCCCATAGCATTTGAGTTTGGTTCACTTAGATGTATTAATGATCTTGGTCCCTGATGACTAATTTCTTTCACTAGAATCCTCGTTACTCTTGTCACGTGGACTAGTAGTCTAGGTCTTTAGCACCTACTCCATAGGTACCTAAGCCCTTCAGAGAAATATATTGGCATAAATAGGTGAAGCATCGAGACTCTTGGGCCTCCTAGACACATCATTGGATGGCACATGTCCCAAAGCACCTCCAGCACCCAGCACATTGGTTGACATTGTCCCAAATTTGATGATTCTTCATTTTGCCACAACTAGACCCAACATGACCTCATGCCAACCTTGATACAAATTAAGGGGAAGCAATTGATTCAGAGCTCAAATGAGGATAATCTCACCATTAGAGACTAGGGAGGACTTGTTGCACGAAAGAAGCCATTAATGCTATAGCAAAGGAGGACAGTTTTTGTGGTTGGAGACCCATAGAGCCCACTTTCTGGTGCCCCAACTAGATCTTGGGTCTCCATAGGGGGCAATGAGGTTCATTTGAGGTCCAACCCTCAAATCATGGGCTTCACATGCTTCTACACCACCTTGGACACCTCGTCACCATTGGACATGACATTTGGAGCACTGGAATTGGATGACTCAGCCTTAGAGAGCTTACAGTTCACACATGGGGATAATTGTTGGCATTGTTTTGTTGGCATTGATGTCAATAAAGAGTTACTAATGAAAGCTTTGTTGGAATTGATGTCAATAAAGAGTTACTAATGCAAGCTTGCAGGTGTCTAATACAATAGAGGGTTGGAGATATTTGCCTAACAATGGTTGATTAAGGTATAAGTCAATCTTGAATTGATCAATAATGCAGTCATGATTTACATCGGGTAAACCTATTGAAAGTGTGTAGTAATCATTGTTTACATTGGCTCATTGTCTACACTCTTTGTAAATTACGCAATTTCTTTATTACACACCCATGCAAATGTTTGCAAGCACTGAAAATAAATTTTCCCCTATCTAATGCCTCAAAAACCTTGGCTTCTCCATTGGTATTCTCTCGTGGTTTTGGTGTCGGCTTGATTCCCATAAAATTTTCCGTTGGTTTTTTCCCATGGTATCTCCTGTCAGACTAGAGCGATGGATATATAAACTAGCTCTAAATGGCACAAAATGAAGCACTGATTTCTTTGCCAACATGTGTTCTGAAGTTTGGTGAAAGTAGGAAATCGATCTGGGCATAATTTTAGCTTCAACTTGGCATATAGAACTAGTATGATGGCAGCGATATCCATTGAGCTAGTAAGTTATAAATATGCCTTAATGCCATTTTCATGAAATTGTGTAATAAACCCGCAAAATTGCAGCGACATTATTCTTGTAAACCCAATAATTATTTGATGGTCTGGTTTATCCAATATGGTGAGTGCAATGGCATAATATGCATCTTTTTTTTGGTGTCAATGGGACCAAGGTGCTAATTTTATAAGTCGAGCAAAGTGGTTATTAGGAATGTGTAGATCTTTTAAACAAATCAAGAGCATGAGTCTGATGCCCTACAATCATTGATCCAGTTGATGGATTGAAAGTGGATGCTTCCAGATTAGTGGTTTAAATCATACGTGTGACCAGTGCGTTAGTATGTGTTTGAGTGTTGCAGGAATAATAATTTGATGGTCTAATCTCCATAGAACAATGATTTTATCTATATGATGGTCTGGTAATGTATTAATTTAATCTCCTATAGTGATTTATGCTAGTCTGAATAGAAGTGTAATGGCATGTGGTCAAACATGGTTCCTCTCTGTCGATAGTTTATGACGCCTATGCCTCTGGAGATAGTAGAAGTGTTTCGACTTCAAATTAGAACGATGTTCGCCCCAGTTGCAAGAGTGTTCTACACACATTTCCAAAAAATAAATTCAATCCTATAGCCTCCTACTTAGGTTGTTAAATTTTATTAACAAGATATTAGAATCTGTGTTAGATATGAGCATTCTATGGTGGCTAGAAGATCTTATGCATATCATCCTTAGTTAGGCCACAAGTTTATAGTTTCTAATGAAGGATATGACTTGTGACTAAAATTTCTTCTCTGCATAAAAGGTAATTCATCTAACACAACTGTCTGATCTAGTACAAAAGTATGTAGTTCCTAATCAAGTTCGAGCTGATTAATTTGACCTAGTGGATTGTTTGATGATTTGATGGGATAACTACATAAATCTAAGGCGAAGGTTTGCAATAACAGTGTTGTGTGTACAGGTGTGATTTGTAAAATTGAAGATATTGGTTGTAGGACTGATTATAGCAGACCTTTTTATGTGGTGTAATATTCCTAATTAGCCATGGCTAATTGGAATATTAGATTTTGTTCAATTTTTGCCTTCTATAGTTATTTATAAATAAAAAAGTGAGGACGGGGGACATAACTCACTTTAAGAATAAAAAGTCACTTCCTAGTAGCACAACGTTGTGACCTAAGGAGGAGCCAAGGGGGCCAAAGGGGGACACAGAAATGGGGCCCACGTAGACACATGGAGGGACTGCACAGGAGGGAAGAACACATGGGAAGAGGGCAATCACGCAGGAGGAGGTGAGCCTAGGGATTGTGAGAGGCAAAGACTATAAAATAGAGAGGAGCCCCCTCATTTTGGATCATTCTAGTTATGAGAATTTGTGATAGTCATTTCGACTTAGAGCACATTGGCTGTTTAGCTGGTCTGCAGAACTGTTTAGTGCATTGAGTGTCTCCATTAAGAGATTTCACCCTTAGCCCTAGGGGACTTCGAATGTCTGCTTGGGCAAGGTATTTCCATTGGAATTTCAGCAGTAGTTTCACCAGCATTTTAGTAGCAGTTTCATCAGCGTCTTTGAGGAACTGCGCAGAACCCCAAGGGGGTGATTTTCGGGGGTTGGCCATTTCAAAAAAAAATTCTGGGTTTTTCTGGGTTTTTTGAGTAGTGTCCGATTCCAGAGTTTTAGTTGTTTCTAAGGAGGGAAGCAACCCCAAATCCTCATTCGATTTCCAGTAACAATAACAACACGACAGTTTTCCAGCAACTGAGACACAGATCAGTGTGAGGCCATTCCAAGAAAGCTTTCTGGGTTTTTCTGGGTTTCTTGAATAGAGCCTGAATCCAAAGTTTCAACTTTTTCTGAGGAGGGATCAGCCCCAAATCATCATTTGTTTTCTAGCAGCAACAGTAGCACAGCAGTAGCATCCACGCAAAGAGGCCATTCTTGTCATTCTGAGAGTATTTCTTCACTTTCCTTGTGCAAGTCGAGGTGCCATCTGTCTAATCACCTCTTGTACTCATTTATTGCTCAGTATAATAAAATGGCTTAGCATTTCTCACAACATTTCTTGTGTATTTGCTTATATTCCCGATTTACATTATTATATGTTGTTCCATTGTTATTTTATCACTTTTGGGTTATTATATCATTTTCACATATTTGGTTGGAGTTTTTGTTGGGGTTTGAGTAATATTCTGGGTTAGGAATATTATAGTGGTATCAGAGCATAGATCTGGCTTAGCCTATGGAGCTAGCAATCTATGACACCGGGGGAAAAACCCTATATCTGTTACAAAGGTCAAAGATACAAAGACACTGGACATAGGTTGGAGAACACTTACCGAGAGGGAGACTATGTTCTAGTGGTGGACACAGAACAGGAGGAGCCTGTGGTGGATTCAGAGCAGGAGGATCTGATGGCAGATGATGACAGGAAGAGATTTGCAGATATGCTCCTCAAATCCGTGCAAGATCTATCGAGGCAGATTGAGGTGATGGGGCAGAGATTCACGGCAGTAGAAGCCAGACAGCATGAGAGCCCATGGGTTTTTTAGGTTGGTGAGGGATCGAGTGCATCCCACCATTTGCGAGAGCAGCATGATACTACGTAGCAGGTCGCCTCACATGCCCCTACACGCTCTACCATGCCCACTTTCTTAGGAGCCAACACGGGGGTCGTAGCCCAGCAGGAGGTAGAGCTCGGACATATGGGCAATTATTTGCAGAGTACCAGGCCTATGGGCAGGAGTTCAGGGAATTTAAGTATGGGAGTTTACGCAGTGCATTATATTAGATATCATTTTTGGGATTCAATTGCGTTAAGTAAGTCATTCACGTATGACCATTTCCATGAGAGGTAGTCATAACTGACTAATTTCTCATGATTTTTGAATAGTTCAGGGAATGTTATAGACATTTTTGGGCACTCCAACCCCAATCACAAATGTCCATAAACTGAGGGCTCTTAAGTCCCTAAAAGTGTTTCTTCACTGCCTAAAGGAACAAGGTGAACTGATTACATCATCTCCCAGAAGTTCTCCACTGAAAACTGCTCATAAATGGTCAAAACTGGACAAAATGGCAGGGACAAAAATGCGAGGTGGAAGATCATGGAATCTTCCGGAAGCTTCCCCTCTGACACTTGCCACTCCATTTTCGACCAGGGATGAGTAAGAGATCATCATTTTCCAAGTGGAAGTAGGAACTATCAGAGAGATGACACTAATCAAGATCCCAAAAGATGACTCACCTCTCTGTAATCATCTATATATGGATCCCTCATCACAGAGATCCGGGGGCTGGAATTTTGTATCTTATAGAGAAGTGTTGTTCGTATTCTGGTGTACATTCATAATGTTGGGTGATTTTTCTTTTCTTGAGGTGAAGAAGGGCTTCTTAGCTGGAGGATGATGCTGGGTCAGAGCACATGGTTGTAATCTTCTTGCTACTTTTCATCTGAATAAAGTTATTCTTGTTTCCTTCCATATTCTTGTGTACTTGTTTATGTATGCTTGTATATGGTTAATGCACATCTAATCCTGCATTATTTATGAATTTAGATCCTTGTTTCTTGCATAGTAGTATGTTGCTGTGATTCCACAGGTCCGTTTGAAGCTAAGCAGACAAAGAAGAAGTGGCAAAACTCTATCAAGAAAGAGAGGAAATCAAGCGCAAGACTCAGGTTGGCCCTCTTGGTTCTCCTCTCATCTATTTCCATAAAAGGAATCAATAATAGACTTTGATTGTTTGTTTCTAAGATAGAGACCCATCTTAGTGGGAATAGCAGCATCCGAGTGGACACTATTCCCGTGTAACAAAATGGCGACTCCACTAGGGAGCGACTAGATTACTTGTTAGCTTATCTATCCTTGTTTCTTTCATAAACATATAGACAGAGCCTGAAGTCAAGCCACCTAGCCTTCGAATTGCATTTGTCATGCAAATGCAAAGAAGATCAATGCTGCTTCATTCAATCTTCGTGTTTTGTTTATGAATTAAACAATAGATCTGCAAGCAATCTAATTGCCCTAAGTGGTGGCTCTAGTAACCTCTTAGATCACCCTTGTGTTTTACATACACTGATCCTTACTTATTCAGCCTAAACACCTGAACTAGATTGCAAACTATGAGTGAAATCTCGTTCAAAGTCTTGCACTTCTACCATCGCACCCTGCCTTCAAGGCAGCCTGTATGCATCACACTTCCCGAATGGAATAGGTGTGCTGCATACTGAGTTCACTGTGTAACAGGTGCGATGGTCAGGGAGGATTGACTTTACCCTCCGGTTGTGGATTTTTCTCACCGTTTTCAGTCTTATTCAAGAGTTTTTCTATCTGTAGTCAGTGTACTTCTGTGAAAACCCCCTTCTCTTGCATTATTCCGCCTCCTTAGTGCAAAGAACTATAAATGTTTTTTTATATAGTGTGCATCGTTTTAGTTCTCTTTTGCAAAAAGTAGCATAGTCGAACTATCGTCTCTAGATCTAAAAGTGTCGTAGCTGTCGTTTTCAGTTTTAGAAAACAATTCCATTGTTTTAGATATTCGATTATACAATTACTATTGCATAAGATCTGGATTACTAGTTTTAAAGTGTCGAAAAGCAATTTCCATTTCAAAATCGCAAAGTGTCTCTCTTGCTTTCACTTCGTTTTGAAAAAGAATTTTGTTGAGTACTGTCGCTTTAAAAGTAATTCAGTTTTGCACGTACCTTTCTTAATGTCATTCACAAATTAAGAGAGCTAAAAACAAATACATGCATGTGCATTTGCATTTTGAATGCTTTGCTTGATTTAGGACTGTGCATTTTAGCGTGTGATCTATGCTCTGTGAAGAAAAGATGCTTGACTTTCTTCCCTTTAGTAGCTAGGATTTTCATTGTTGAAAGAAGATAAAACGTCTGTTTATCATCTTAGATTGCATTTAGGAATTATACATGCATCACGTGGTGAACCTGAAAGGAAAACTATTAAGCAAGATCAACTTAAAATAAACCCAATGAATATAACAACGCTTTGGAACTTAACGCACAACATCTATAGGTCTAGGCTAGAGACGTATTCCGGCGTCGTAAAGCCTGCTAACTATTGCTTTCAGTGTTGGTTGGGTGATTCCTCCACTCTGAGACGGCAAGTGCCAGTACGGACTTGTGCTCCCATGTACCGCCGCGTATATATTGGGAGACCACAATAGGCTGCATCCTTTATCCTTAGGAAGCCGTGTCTGCTGCCCTATCGATCGTAATGCACCAAACACAGCATTCGGGAAGATTGACTGTCGTATCTTAAAAGGTATTCTGCAGTTTTACGATTGGTTTGGTTATCCTCTCTGCCTAGATCTCCAGAGAAGTCCATTTTGCTCCTTTTCAGACTCCTTAAAGGAAAAGGTCCTCTGAGTTCTTGTCACTTCAAGCTCAATAAAAATCGAAGGCGATTAGAGTCATCTTTTGTTTTTTCTCGACTCTTTAAAATTGAAAAAACAAGTTGTGTCCAAGCGTCTAAAAATTTATTTTAATCATAATAACGTCACAAATTCCCCCCGTTGGTCTTCAGGTTGAGAAAATGGAGTCTACCAACCAAGGATTTCCTCGTGAAGGAAATCCTAGTCCCATCTCCTCTTGGGGAGATGTTGGTCCACCACATATGGCCACTTTGTCACTTCCAGGATTGACAATTGGTTTGTCGGTCTAACTCTTCTCTACCTCTGTCATTCAGAATCCCATAATTCCTAAACAATCTAACCAGCAACTAGACGACACTAGAGTTTCCTCCCAATCTTCTACTTCATCTGATTCTCCCTCTCCTCCTTCATCTTCGCTTGATAAAGCCGATAAGGCCAAAAATCAAGTAACTAAGAAGAAGAAGAAGCAGAAGGAGAAAAAGGAACCAAAATCGAAAGGGAGCAACCAAGTATCATCTAGCGAAAATTCACACACCGCACAGTCAAAACCTAAATCTCCTTGTGTCATTTGCAATGGAGGCCACTATCACCGAGATTGTCCCTGCATCCCTTGGATCTTAAGGGACTGGTCTCCTCGTTTGCACAATCCGGTAGCATCAACCTCTGGAAATCACGTTGAATGCTCACCATCAACCAATGAAAGTGAAGCACATGGACAAAGAAGGAATCCTAAACTTCCTTGCAAGTTGTGTGAAGGCGATCACGTCGTCCACTGTTGTCCCTTCCTTGAAGAGGCTAAAAGACTTTTGGACAATCGTCCGGTTTCAAAGCTACAACTTCCTCCTGGTTATCAAAAACTCTTGCCGAGCCCTCCATCGATTGAAAATCCAGCTGGCCCATCATTGTGGTCAGCCGAATCACCTATCATTGAAAATGAACCATCTGAATCCATACCATATGAAAGTCAAAGGGTCGATACGACAGTCGACCCGGTATTGCTTTCAGAGTGTTCATCTTCCAATGATACCATCACTGAAGAGAGAGAACGACACCATTCAAATTATTTTCATCAACATCGACTCTGATGAGCTTGGGGGCAGTCCCCCCGTACCTTTACCGCGGGAAGGAATTTCATGAGAGTCATATCCGGCCGTCTATTCGGTCCCACCACCAAGCAACCTAGTTGTTTCCTTCGACTGGAATCTACTAGGCAGACCCCGTTTACCAGCCAATGTACCATTCAGAATTATTGTACAAGCTTACAGAATGGTCATGGTTGGTACCATCATTGATGAAGGGGCTTCTGTGAGTATCCTTTCCTCAACTGCTTGGAAAGCGCTTGGTTCGCCATCGCTTTTTCATGAAATGAGAAATATAACAGGCTTCGACAAGGGAACCAGTCGACCTTTAGGGATCCTTCCAAATGTGCCCATTACTTTGAGAAGGAAAACTATTCACATGAACGTTATGGTAGTTCAAGGACCTTTAGATTACAATCTACTCCTTGGACGCGACTATATTTATTACATGGGAGCCATTGTCTCCTCACTCTTTAGAGTAATGTGTTTTCTGCACGAAGGCAGAATGGTCAAGCTCGTGGACCAAATGTCATTCCCCGGATCACACATTGCAAATAGTCAAATGTCGTCCCTAAATGGTCTTTTCACGCAAGAAATGTCTCATTGGTCTCCAGTCCATCCACCTGATGAGCGCGAGTGATTCAGGAAGATGTGACTGAAACCCAGGGGGCATGCATCCTAGTCTGTTTCGGCAGAAAAACCTTGGGGATAGATTGGATTTCTGCAAGGGATATATGACTAGTCTGACACCCATCCTCATAGGAATGGGATTGGACTAGAATAAGATACCTTCGTTAAGGTTATTGGTGAGCTCCAGTATTGTAGCAATAATGCTACAACTCCTGGGGCTTCCTGTCTCTCATTTTATCAACCCGGTTGTTCGTACAAACTTGGAAGCGACGGTGCTATATGCACAAGTACT
>APFE030656232.1:12137-26087 GCA_000404065.3 Pinus taeda | reverse complement strand
TATGGTTAATGCACATCTGATCCTGCATTATTTATGAATTTAGATCCTTGTTTCTTGCATAGTAGTATGTTGTTGTCATTCCACAGGTACTTTTGAAGCTAAGCAGACAAAGAAGAAGCGGAAAAAATCTATCAAGAAAGAGAAGAAATCGAGCGCAAGACTCAGGTTGGCCCTCTTGGTTCTCCTCTCATCTATTTTCATAAAAGGAATCAATAGTAGACTTTGATTGTTTGTTTCTAAGATAGCCACCCATCTTAGTGGGAATAGCAGCATCCGAGTGGACACTATTCCCGTGTAACAGGGAAGCCCTCTCATTCAGAGATTTTGTTTAGCTCCAGTGGGATAGTAGTCCCCGTGACCATGAAAGAGGGTACCGGCATTACCATGATGGTGACACCCACCGTGCAGCGAGTAGATTCCACTTGCCTACATTTGATGGTTCATCAAACAATTCGGCAAAGTCTTGGGTGGAGAAGCTGGACATTTATTTCCAGCTTAGCCAGATGTCGGAGACAGAGGCCATCAAGGTGGCAACATTGCATTTGGATGGTGAGGACCAGGATTGGTGGTTTCATGGGATGGTCACACTAGGGAACTCTATAGTGACGACATATGCCGAGTTTACTTGGAGACTGATGGAGTGATTTGATCGTAGGGATCCAAAGCAGCATTTTGTTGAGCTGACGAGGCTCAAATAGACATGGAGCCCAGAGACCTACATTGCAGATTTCTTAAAGGTCTCCGTGATGGTGCCAAACCTATCCATGGCACGAAGGGTCTATATGTATGTTGAGGGGTTAGCAGAGCCACTTCGGGGTCTAGTCCGATCCACTAGACCAGCTACGCTCCAGGACGCTATCAGCAAGGCCCGGGACATACAAGATGTCTTACCCAGGACCTTGACACCTTACCCCCAGAGACAGACTTTCCAGTCTAAGGAGAAGGTTGTGAGGATTCCTCCTCCAAAGGGGAATCCAGGATGAGTACAGCTTGACGATGATGCCAGGAGGGAGCTGAAGAAGTAGCGATTGTGCTTCACCTATCAGGAGCCATGGGCACCATGACATAGATGTGTTGCTGGCAAAGCACATTTTATTGAGGTCTTCTTCGAGAGCAGTGGAGAAGAGGATGACGAGGAGGATGTGGAAGCAGGAGATAGCCATGCCATACAGGGACCTATGCCACCTCCACCACCAGCAGCAGGTGGTGCATCTTTTGCACCCACCGAAGGGGCCCTTGCAGTGTTGCGAGGAGTTCCCAAGTATCTGACACTACTCGTATGAGGGACGGTACGTGGCCAGCACGTATCAGTTTTGGTTGACAGTGCGGCCACCCACAACTTCATCGATGCACAGATGGTTGAGCAGAGAGGTATACAGACAGAGAGCTTCGATGGTTTTTCAGTTTTGGTCCCAGGAGATCAGACTATGATGTGTGCTCATTATGTTCCAGAGCTATTAGTGACAATGGGCACCTACACATTGACTGACCACATTTTCGTGGTCGATATTCTGGACACCAACATGATACTAGGTGTTCAGTGGCTCATCACTCTAGGGAAGGTCACGATAGATTGGAAGACCCTGGAGATGGAGTGGGATGATGAGAAGACAGGGAGGCATGAGAAGATATGGGGACAGCACACATATCCACCTCAGACTTTTTCAGCTCATCGGATGGAGGGAGTCTTCTGAAAGGGAAACATAGAGTGGGCAGTAGAGCTGTGTGCAACAGAGGTAGGGACTACAAGGCGGACGGTACATCTGGAGATACAATCCATCTTTGACCGGTATGCCATAGTGTTTAGGGAGATTCTTCCAGGAAAGCCACCGGACCGGGGTTTGAGCACACTATCGAACTTGATCAGGGCATCCACGCAGTGATAACCACCCCCTATAGGCACCCCAAGGCCTATCGAGATGAGATTGAGCAGGCTATCCAGAATTTGCTGGCTCTTGGGCACATTCGACGAAGCACAAGTCCTTTTGCTTCTTCTGTGGTGTTGGTGAAGAAGAAGGATGGTACATCGAGGATGTGCATCGACTACAGGGTGAGGACTAATCACAACAGCCTCAAGTTCTTTTTGGAGCAGAAGCAGCTACAGGAGAGGTAGCAAAAGTGGATTAGTAAGATCCAAGCATATGACTTTGACATTGAGTATGTCAAGGGTAAGAACAACGTGGTAGCAGATGCCCTTTCACGTAGACCAGCCACGTTGTCTCTTATGAGCTTGGATACAGATTGGAGGGCTTGACTCTCAGTAGAGTACACCAAGCACAGGTTTGCATGTGAGGTTCTGGATGGGAAGGTGGCAAATGATAGGTACAGGGTGGTTGATGAGATCATTTATTACAGGGACCGGGTCTTCTTGACTAAGGGGTCGCAGCTCAAGAAGAAGATACTCCAGGCATCACATGATTCACCTTTGGCAGGACATTAAGGGTTTACCAAAACCTACAGGGCCATTACAAAGACTTTCTCATGGAAGGGCCTCAAGGAGGACGTACTCCAGCACATTCGAGAGTGTGATGTTTACTAGAGGAACAAGGGAGAGATGAGCCATCTCGCAGGTTTATTGCAGCCTCTTCCCATTCTGGAGGGGACATGGGAGAGTATTTCAATGGACTTCATCCAAGGCTGCCCATGGTACAGGGCAAGGATTGTATCTTTGTTGTCATTGATCGACTGACAAAGTACGCACATTTGTTTGCCATATCCGCACACTATACAGCAGTACAGGTGGCCGAGCTGTTCTTCAGAGAGATCTTCAGGCTACACGGTCTTCCTAAGATCATCATCAGTGACAGGGACAGTCATTTCATGAGTGGGTTTTGGCAAGAGCTTTTCCGATTAGTGGGGATGGAGTTGACATCAAGTACCAGCTATCACCCATAGATGGATGGAGAGACGGAGATAGTTAAAAAGTGGTTGGAGGGTTACTTGTGTAACTATGTCAATGGGCAGTAGTGAGCATGGCTGAAGTGGCTGCATTTGGGGGAGTACTGCTACAATACTTCGCATCACACGTCCATTGGTATGTCACCATTCTACACCTTATATGGGTATCATCCTTTATCTTTTATCGACGTGATGTTTGGTGATAGCAGGGCTCCTAGAGCCAATATTTGGATCTAAGAGAGTCAGGATATCCTCCGAGCTCTCAAGGATAACATGGCTAGAACGCAGAACCAGTAGAAGATGTATGCTAACAGGGGTTGGGTAGAGAGGCAGTTCGAGGTAGGGGACATGGTCTACCTACGATTACAGCCATATCGACAGTCGTCACTGAAGCAGAAGGGGGTTGAGAAGCTCAAGCCCCGCTTTTATGGGCTATACGGGGTGATACGTAGGATTGGACAGGTTGCATACGAGTTGGAGCTGCCCCAAGGCAGCAAGATTCATAACATTTTTCATGTATCATGCCTGAAGAAGGCATTGGGGCAGCAGGTCACAGTGATAGATGATCTACCACCCATGGATGATGAGGGGCATTTGGTATTGCAGTCGGAGGCTATCATTGATACCAGGGAGAGGCAACTCCGGAGCAGGATGGTCTGTGATTTCTTGGTGAGGTGGAAGAATTTGTCGGATGAGGATTTCGCTTGGGAGAGTGAGTAGATCTTATAACATCCATCACTTTAGTTACTTGAGGACAAGTAACATTTTGCCGTGGGACACTGTAATATTCCTAATTAGCCATGGCTAATTGGAATATTAGATTTTGTTCAATTTTTGTCTTCTATAGTTATTTATAAATAAAAAAGTGAGGACGGGGGACATAACTCACTTTAAGAATAAAAATTCACTTCCTAGTAGCACAATATTGTGACCTAAGGAGGAGCCAAGGGGGCCAAATGGGGATGCAAAAATGGGGCCCACGCAGACACATGGAGGGACTGCGCAGGAGGGAAGAACACATGGCAAGAGGGGAATCACGCAGGAGGAGGTGAGCCCAGGGATTGTGAGAGGCAAAGGCTATAAAATAGAGAGGAGCCTCCTCATTTAAGATCATTCTGGTTATGAGCATGTGTGATAGTCATTTTGACTTAGAGCACGTTGACTATTTAGCTGGTCTGCAGCATTGTTTAGTGCATTAAGTGTCTCCATTTGGAGATCTCACCCTTAGCCCCGGGGGACTTCGAGTGCCTGCTCGGGAAAGGTATTTCCATTGGCATTATAGTAGTAGTTTCATCAACATTTCAGCAGCATTTTCATCAGCATTTCAGCAACAGTTTCATCAACGTCTTTGAGGAACTGCGTAGAACCCTAAGGGGGTGATTTTCGGGTTTCCGCCATTTCAAAAACTATTTCTGGGTTTTTCTGGGTTTTCTTAATAGAGTCCAATTCCATAGTTTTAGCCTTTTATAAGGAGGGGAGAAGCCCCAAATCCTCATTCAAATTCCAGTAGTAGCAATAGCACAACAGTTTTCCAGCAGCTAGGACGTATGTCAATGTGAGGCCATTCTAGGAAATCTTTCTGGGTTTTTCTGGGTTTCTTGGGTAGAGCCTGAATCCAAAGTTTCAACTTTTTCTGAGGAGGGGAGTAGCCCCAAATCATCATTTGTTTTCTAGCATCAATAGTAGCACAACAATAGCATCCACGCAAAGAGGCCATTCTTGTCATTCTGAGAGTATTTCTTCACTTGCCTTGTGCAAGTCAAGGTTCCATCTATCTAATCACCTCTTGTACTCATTTATTGCTCAATATAATAAAATGGCTTAGCATTTCTCATTGCATTTCATGTGTTTCTGCTTATATTCCCAGTTTACATTATTATATGTTGTTCCACTATTATTTTATCACTTCTGGGTTATTATATCATTTTCACATATTTGGTTGGATTCTTTGCTGGGGTTTGAGGAATATTCTGGGTTAGGAATATTACATGTGGTTAAAATTTTAACATTTGATGACCGCTCATCATGAATTCAGCGTGAAGTTGAAGAGGAATGCGAGGGTCCTAGGAAAGCAGAGAAGGATAGTTAAAAGAAGGAAAAGGCTCTTAAATATGTTGAAGTTCCAAATTTTCACTTTTTTGCCCACACATGCGAGAAATCTAGGGATTTTGGATGCACTTGAGGTTTGAAAATTGCAGGATAAGTTGCAGACTTCGCTTGGAGAATCAAATGACTAGAAGAGCCTTGCTTTGAAGGAACATTCTTTCACTACTCTTGGAAGACCTTATCTTGCTATGGAAAGGAAAGAATTGGGTGACTAACATGGTTCTTGGTGGCAGCTTGGGTTTAGGGTTTGGTCTTGGAAGTCTCCTTTGAAGTTGATTCCATAAGAAGAGAATTTCTTTTTGGGTTTTCGCCTTGGAGGGGTTTTGCCTTGGCTTGGAGCCTATATATTGTGGTCATTGTGTATTTCTATGATCTTTTTGTTTTGGTATTTATTTGATGATAAGAAAATAAGCATAATAATCAAGAAGAAGAATGGAAATCACAAATAACTATCATGGCATCCTAAACAGAGGCATTTTTAAGTGTCTTGGATCATTTGAAGCAAGCCCATAATTAAATCTTGAAGGCAATAACAATTCCCAGGACCGTGAGATCAAGAAGAAGGCTTTGAAGAAGCCTTCACTAATCATCAAATACAAAGGTATGTAGTCCTTAAGTTGGGGAAGATTCAACCAAAAATGAGAGGATATGTGGCTTTGGTCATAGTGGTGGCTATTCTAGTAGTTCCTGTTGGGTTGCACCTTGTAGATTAGAAATTTTTTCATTAAATTGAAAGAGAACTATTATTAGCTCTACTATTAGCTTTTAGAGAAATTGAGATTTGAGAGGTGTGAACAAGCCTCTATTACAGGCCACATATCCCTATAATGGTTTCAGACCTAAGCCAAAGTCTGTTATGTCTAGACTCAAGCTTATAGCAATCTTTCTAGCCAGTGAAGGAAGACACCTTGTAAAGGATATTAGACCAAAGATTTGAAAAGAATTATAAATCTAATGTCAAGGTTTTGTAGTGATTGTTGTAGGTCCTAACTAAGAGGGCTCAAGTTGCAAGAAATATGCACTAGATAAACACCAAGTCTATTTCTAAGACAATAGAATTAAAGAATAACAGACTATAATGGTAATTACAACGTACCCTAACATGAAGTATTAAGGAGCAGTAGCTTGGCATCCTCAACAGAGGCATTTTTAAGTGTCTTCAATCATTTGAAGCAAGCCCACAATTAAATCTTGAAGGCAATAACAATGCCTAGGACTGTGAGATTAGGAAGAAGGTTTTGAGGTAGCCTCAAGTGATCATGAAAGGCAAAGGTATGTACTCCTTAAGTTGGGGAATAGTCAACCAAAAATGAGAGGATAGGTTGCTTTGGTGACAGTGGTGACTATTCTAGTAGTTCCTTCTTCAGTTGCACCTTGTGGATTAGAGATCTTTTCATTAAATTGAAAGAGAACTATTATTAGCTCTACTTTTAGCTTGTAGAGAAATCGAGATTTGAGAGGTGTGTACAAGCCTCTATTGCAGGCCACATATCCCTATAATGGTTTCAGACCTAAGCCAAAAGGTCTAGACTCAAGGTCATAGTAGTCTCTCTAGCCAGTGAAGGAAGACACCTTGTAAAGGATATTAGACCGAATATTTGAAAAACATTATGAATCTAATGTCAAGGTTTTGTAGTGATTTTTGTAGGCCCTAACTAAGAGGACTGAAGTTGCAAGAAATATGCACTAGAAAAACACCAAGTCTATTTCTAAGACAACAGAATTAAAGAAGAAGGGATTATAATAGTAATTAAAATGTACCCTAACATGAAGTCTTAAGCAACAGTAGCTTGGCATCCTAAACAGAGGCATTTTTAAGTGTCTTGGATCCTATGAAGCAAGCCCACAATTAAATCTTGAAGGTAGTAATAATGCCCAGGACTGTGAGATAACGAAGAAGGATTTGAAGTAGCCTCCAGTGATCATGAAAGACAAAGGTATGTAGTCCTTAAGTTGGGGAAGCATCAACCAAAAATGAGAGGATATATTTCTTTGGTGACAGTGGTGATTATTGTAGTAGTTCCTACTTGGATTACACCTTGTGGATTAGAGGTTTTTTCATTAAATTGAAAGAGAAATATTATTAGCTCTACTATTAGCTTGTAGTGAAATCGATATTTGAGAGATGTGAACAAGCCTCTATTATAGGCCACATATCCCTATAATGGTTTCATACCTAAGCCAAAGTTTTTAAGGTCTAGACTCAAGCTCATAACAATCTTTCTAGCCAGTGAAGGAAGACACCTTGTAAAGGATATTAGATTGAATATTTGAAAAACATTATGAATCTAATGTCAAGGTTTTGCAGCGATTTTCATAAGCCCTAACTAAGAGGACTGAAGTTGCAAGAAATATGCACTAGAAAAACACCAAGTCTATTTCTAAGACAACAGAATTAAAGAAGAAGGGACTATAATGGTAATTACAATGTACCCTAACATGAAGTCTTAAGGAGCAGTAGCTTGGCATCCTGAATAGAGGCAACTTTAAGTGTCTTGGATCATTTGAAGCAAGCCCGCAATTAAATCTTGAATGTAGTAACAATGCCCAAGAATGTGAGATCAAGAAGAAGTCTTTGAAGTAGCCTCCAGTGATCATGAAAGACAAAGGTATGTATTCCTTAAGTTGGGTAAGAGTCAACCAAAAATGAGAGGATATATTTCTTTGGTGACAGTGGTGATTATTGTAGTAGTTCCTGCATGGGTTGCACCTTGTGCATTATAGACTTTTTCATTCAATTGAAAGAGAACTATTATTAGCTCTACTATTAGCTTGTAGAGAAATTGAGATTTGAGAGGTATGAACAAGCCTCTATTGCAGGCCACATATCCCTATAATGGTTTCAGACCTAAGCCAAAGTCTGTAAGGTCTAGACTCAAGCTCATAGAAATCTTTTTAACCGGTGAAGGAAGACACCTTGTAAAGGAAATTAGACTGAAGATTTGAAAATCATTATGAAGCTAATGTCAAGGTTTTGCAGTGATTGTTGTAGGCCCTAACTAAGAGGGCTAAAGTTGCAAGAGATATGCACTAGACAAGCACCAAGTCTATTTCTAAAACAACAGAACTAAATAAGAAGGGACTATAATGGTAATTACAATGTACCCTAACATGAAGTCTTTAGGAGAAATAGCTTGGCATCTTGAACAAAGGCATTTGTAAGTGTCTTAGATTATTTGAAGCAAGCCCACAATTAAATATTGAAGGCAATAACAATGCCCACGACAGTGAGATCAAGAAGAAGGCTTTGAAGCAGCCTCCAGTGATCATGGAAGACAAAGGTATGTAGTCCTTAACTTGGGGAAGAGTCAACCAAAAATGAGAGGATATGTTGGTTTGGTTACAATGGTGACTATTCTAGTAGTCCCTGCTGGTTTTCACCTTGTGGTTTAGAGATTTTTTCATTAAATTGAAAGAAAACTATTATTAGCTCTACTATTAGCATGTAGAGAAATCTAGATTTAAGAGGTGTGAACAAGCCTCTATTGCAGGCCACATCTCACTATAATGGTTTCAGACCTAAGCCAAAGTCTATAAGGTCTAGACTCAAGCTCATAGCAATCTTTCTAGCCAGTGAAGGAAGACACCTTGTAAAGGATATTAGACCAAAAATTTCAAAAGCATTATGAATCTAATATCAAGGTTTTGCAGTGATTGTTGTAGGCCCTAACTAAGAGGGCGGAATTTGAGAGAAATATGCACTAGAAAAACACCAAGTCTATTTCTAACACAACGGAATTAAAGAATAAGTGACTATAATGGTAATTAAAATGTACCCTAACATGAAGTCTTAAGGACGAGTAGCTTGGCATCCTAAATAGAGGCATTTTTAAGTGTCTTGGATCATTTGTAGCATGCCCACAATTAAATCTTGAAGGCAATAACAATGCCCAGGTTTGTGAGATCAAGAAGGCGGCTTTGAAGCAACCTCCAGCGATCATGAAAGACAAAGGTATGTAGTCCTTAAGTTGGGGAAGAGTCAACCAAAAATGAGAGGATAGGTTTCTTTGATGACAGTGGTGACTGTTCTAGTAGTTCCTGCTTGGGTTCCACCTTGTGGATTAGAGATTTTTTCATTAAATTGAAAGAGAACTATTATTAGCTCTACTATTAGCTTGTAGTGAAATTGATATTTGAGAGATGTGAACAAGCCTCTATTATAGGCCACATATCCCTATAATGGTTTCATACCAAAGCCAAAGTTTGTAAGGTCTAGACTGAAGCTCATAGCAATCTTTCTAGCCAGTGAAGGAAGACACCTTGTAAAGGATATTGGATCAAATATTTGAAAAGAATTATGAATCTAATGTCAAGGTTTTGCAGTGATTGTTGTAGGCCCTAACTAAGAGGGTTGAAGTTGTAAGAAATATGCACTAGACAAACACCAAGTCTATTTCTAAGACAACAAAATTAAAGAAGAAGGGACTATAATGGTAATTACAATGTACCCTAACATGAAGTCTTAAGCAATAGTAGCTTGGAATCCTGAACAAAGGCATTTTAAGTGTCTTGGACCATTTGAAGCATGCCCACAATTATATCTTGAAGGCAATAACAATGCCCATGATTGTGAGATCAAGAAGAAGGCTTTGAAGCAACCTCCAGTGGTCATGAAAGACAAATGTATGTAGTCCTTAAGTTGGGGAAGAGTCAACCAAAAATGAGAGGATAGGTTTCTCTAGTGACAGTGGTGACTATTCTAGTAGTTCTTTCTCGGGTTGCACCTTGTGGATTAGAGATTTTTTCATTAAATTCAAAGAGAACTATTATTAGCTCTACTATTAGCTCCTACTAGCCATTGATCCCTCTGTAATTCATCAAGACGCTACAAAACAAAAGGCTACAAAGGTAGTCCATGATAGTATTGAAAATAATGAAAGTACCCTTCCTATTACCAATCATCAGGCTGTAGCCACCACCTCCATTGGTGTTGGAATAAAGAGGGCTCATAGCAAGAAGAAGAGGAAGGAATGTTTGGTTAAAGTTGATTCTTCTAGCGATTTCTTGTTGAAATTTAAGGATCAATTTAGAAAATTTCATGTTGAGTTAGTTTAATTTGACATAACAGGTTGGCTAGTAAAATAATAGGTTCGCTAGGTAAATGCAAAAGTTCACAAGAGAATGCAGAGGGAGTTGAAGATGTAGTGTTTATAACAAATTGATATCTCTTATATGTTTTTGCAATTTGGACTAGTTTTTCCTTGAATTCAAATGAATAAAACAATACTATCTAATCTCCTTTTCATAGAAGCTAATTGGCATCTGTATGACCAGAGTTACAATAACCACTTTTGGACTCTTCTTGTGACAAGGAAGCCATAGAATTGGTATGAAGTGGAGTTTATCTAAAGTTATTTGGTTAAAAGAGAAAAATTATAAATAGGAACAATCCTACTAAAAGAACTATCTCACAATATTTGCAACTATTTTTGCTGACAAATTCAATGCATGCCTCACTTTTTCCATAACTTGTCATCCAGATGCCTGAACCAAAGTCTAAAACCTACCATTTCCAGAAGTTGCTTCAAAGACTAAATCATTACAAGCGTCGATTGAAATTATACCTCCCCTTAAACGTGTAAAATAAATGATTTCAAAATATTTAAGCACTTCTTTATTCCAAAGGTTTAACCTATTGATATTAATTGCTCTTGGGATTATGACCTTATTCATAATTCCTAAGATGACCATAGAACCCCCATGGCACTTGATGCTTGAGTTCTAAGAAAATTGCAGACCAATGCCTAAAGCCAACCTTTTTCCATGTTTTTAGAGTTGATTCAATCTTCCAAGCAAACTTAGTTATCAGTCATCCTACTTGGTAGATAATGAAACTCTTCCACCCTTCTCCACCCTTTATATCTGGCTTCCCCAAGATAGGTTTCTTCACCTTACTAAGTATTCAATTATCTATCCAAATCATAGTGATTTGGATTAGGTGTGCAAAATACTTTAGGGTTCTTATACCATTTGGCCTTCCTCGTTGAGAACTGGCAACCCAATTTGAACTGGGCATTGATATAACTTTTTAAATAGGACACATAAAAGATGTCATGTATTATAAGTTATGAAACTTATAAAACTCCAAATCTACTCAATTCTACATTTTGTATCCAAATATAAAACTTATTGTAAGGAGGCCATATAACTTATGAAACTCTTCACTTACAATAAATAAAATAATTTATATATTTATTCAAGTCATGTAGATGTCTGTTTGACCTCCTGAAATGTTTTATCCTCCACATATATGATAGTATAGAATTAGTGAAACTGGCCTTCAGGGATGACATGACAACATATTTTAAAACAAAAGAACAGTACAGTAGATCTACAATGCCTCTCCACATAAGAAATTTCAAACTAACATGCTACTTAAGTTGAACTTGGACCATAATGTAAACTACGATGAGAAATAAAACCTTCATATTTGACAAATTACTAATCTATTGAAGTGTGGTGTTATGTTTTCTATGTTTCCAGAAGATCAACACGTGTTCATTGTTGTATTTAAAATCAAAAAAGCCATACAGAAACATGTTGAAGGCTAGTTATTTGGTCCCAATTCTTTTCTGGAATTATTTTAGCCAGTGCCAAGGATTAGAAGCAAATAGAAACAAAATGATACTCTAGGGCTTTTACTTTTACTCATGCAATGCCAGTTTGCTTCAAGAGTTGTTCATGCCTCATTTGGAGATGCTGAAATTGAAGTTTAACTGAAGGTTTTTCTAGCAGGTAAGCCCCCGCGAGAGAGAGATTCTGAAGCAAAATGGTTAAATGATCTTACCCAACAAAGACATGCTTTTATTACTATCATCCAAATCATCGTGAGAAATTGCAGAATTAGGAAAATCTACACAAGTTTCATAAGCTTCATATATTTGGATACAATAAGTTTCAATAAGTTAGACCTCTCCTTGGTTGTTCTTTACTCCTACCTCCTACTTCTTCCCCTCTTCCCTTGTAGAAGACATCAAGTCTTGAAAATACAAACTTATTTTATAATGTTGCACTGGGAAAAAAGGACATTGGATCATATTATTGATTACCAACTCAGTGAAGGTGTTGAAGTGGTCAACCTTCTATTTAATAGAAACATGTTAGGATTTAATAAGAAGAGAATAGACTCAATTCTACATTTTGTATCCAAATATGAAACTTATTGTAAGGAGGTCATCTAACTTATGAAACTCTTCACTTACAATAAATAAAATACTTTATATATTTATTCAAGTCATGTAGACACATGTTTCACCTCCCGAAACATTTTATCTTCCACATATATGATAGTATATAATTAGTGAAAGTGGCCTTTAGAGATGACATGACAATATATTGTAAAACAAAAGAACAATACAGCAGATCTACGATGCCTCTCTACATAAGAAATTTCAAACTAACATGCTACTTAAATTGAACTTGGACCATAATGCAAACTACGATGAAAAATATCTACCTTCATATTGGGAAAATTACTAATATGTTGAAGTGTGGTGTTATGTTTTCTATGTTTCCAGAAGATAAATATATGTTCATTGTTGTATTTCAGAATCTAGCTAAGCCATATAGAAACATGTTGAAGGCCACTTATTTGGTCCCAATTCTTCTTTGGAATCCTTTCAGTCAATGCCAAGGATTAGAAATAGACAAAAACAAAATGATACTCTAAGGATTTTACATTTACTCATGCAACCCTAGTTTGCTTCAAGAGTTGTTCATGCCTCATTTTAAGATGTTGAAATTGAAGTTTAACTGAAGGCTTTTCTAGGAGGTAAGCCCCTGCGGGAGAGAGATTCTAAAGAAAAATGGTTAAAGGATCTTACCCAGCAAAGACATTCTTTTATTACTATCATCCAAATCATAGCGAGAAATTGTAGAATTAGGAAAATCTACACAAGTTTCATAAGTTTTATATATTTGGATACAATAAGTTTCAATAAGTTAGACCTCTTCTTGGTTGTTCTTTACTCCTATCTCCTACTTCTTCCCCTCTGCACTTGTATAAGACATCAGGTCTTGACAATACAAAATTATTTTATAATATTGCACTAGGAAAAAAGGACATTGGATCATAGTATTGATTACCAGCTCAGTGAAGGTGTTGAAGTGACCAACCTTCTATTTAATAGAAACATGCTTGGATTTAATAAGAAGAGAATAGACTCAATTCTACATTTTGATTCCAAATATGAAACTTATTGTAAGGAGGCCATCTAACTTATGAAACTCTTCACTTACAATAAATAAAATACTTTATATATTTATTCAAGTCATGTAGACATGTGTTTGACCTCCTAAAACATTTTATCCTCCACATATATGATAGTATAGAATTAGTGAAACTGGCCTTTAGAGATGACATGACAATATATTGTAAAACAAAATAACAGTACAACAGATCTACAATGCCTCTCCACATAAGAAATTTCAAACTAACATGCTACTTAAATTGAACTTGGAACATAATGAAAAATATGATGAAAAATATCTACCTTCATATTTGGCAAATTAGTAATCTGCTAAATTGTGGTGTTATGTTTTCTATGTTTCCAGAAGATCAATATGCGTTCGTTGTTGTATTTTAGAATCTAGATAAGCCATACAAAAACAGGGAATAGGCACATGCTCCAACAGGCAGTAGGAATGGATTCAATGAACCAGTGGCATGCGTAAAGTGTTAAACAGGACTCATCTCTGAGAGGAATAGTGAACATGGATTCTCAACGGAAAAAAGGCTCCTGAACAGGAAAACTTTGCGCAGTCAAAGGTGGTTAGGACATGCTCACAAAACAGTACTATGAATGCAGAAGAGGTATTAAATGTATTCACTCTATTTGGACTCGAAAGAAATATCTAATCTATGAAAATTGTGGATCCTTGTAAGAAGTTCAATTTGTTAGTATTGTGCATCCTTTTATCTCAATTGAAAATACTTCATGCTTAGAT
>APFE030656232.1:0-12127 GCA_000404065.3 Pinus taeda | reverse complement strand
CAAGAGTTGTTCATGCCTCATTTGGAGATGCTAAAATTGAAGTTTAACTGAAGGTTTTTCTAGGAGGTAAGCCCCCGAGAGAGAGAGAGATTCTGAAGCAAAATGGTTAAATTGAACTTACCCAGCAAAGACATGCTTTTATTACTATCATCCAAATCATAGTGAGAAATTGCAGAATTAGGCAAATCTACACAAGTTTCATAAGTTTTATATATTTGGATACAATAAGTTTCAATAAGTTAGACCTCTCCTTGGTTGTTCTTTACTCCTACCTCCTAATTCTTCCCCTCTACACTTGTAGAAGACATCAGGTCTTGACAATACAAACTTATTTTATAATATTTCTCTGGGAAAAAAGGACATTGGATCATAGTACTAATTACCAGCTCAGTGAAGGTGTTGAAGTGGCCAACCTTCTATTTAGTAGAAACATGCTTGGATTTAATAAGAAGAGAATAGGCTCAATTCTACATTTTGTATCCAAATATGAAACTTATTATAAGGAGGCCATCTAACTTATGAAACTCTTCACTTACAATAAATAAAATACTTTATATATTTATTCAAGTCATGTAGACGCCTAATTGACCTCCTGAAACATTTTATCCTCCACATATATGATAGTATAGAATTAGTGAAACTAGCCTTCAGAGATGACATGACAATATATTGTAAAACAAAAGAATAGTAGAACAGATCTACAATTCCTCTCCACATAAGAAATTTCAAACTAACATGCTACTTAAATTGAACTTGGAACATAATGAAAACTACGATGAAAAATATATACCTTCATATTTGGAAAATTACTAATCTACTGAAGTGTGGTGTTATGTTTTCTATGTTTCCAGAAGATCAATATGTGTTCGTTGTTGTATTTTAAAATCTAGATAAGCCATACAGAAACATGTTGAAGGCAAGTTATCTGGTCCCAATTCTTTTTTGGAATCATTTCAGTCAATCCCAAGGATTAGAAACAGACAGAAACAAAATGATACGTTAGGGCTTTTACTTTTACTCATGCAACCCCAATTTGCTTCAAGAGTTGTTCATGTCTCATTCAGAGATGCTGAAATTGAAGTTGAAATGAAGGTTTATCTAGGAGGTAAGCCCTCGCGAGAGAGAGATTCTGAAGAAAAATGGTTAAACGATCTTACCCAGCAAAGACATGCTTTTATTACTATCATCTAAATCATGGTGAGAAATTGCAGAATTAGGAAAATCTAAGCAAGTTTCATAAGTTTCATAAGTTTTATATATTTGGATACAATATGTTTCAATAAGTTAGGCCTCTCCTTGGTTTTTATTTACTCCTACCTCCTAATTCTTCCCCTCTTCCCCTGTAGAAGACATCGAATATTGACAATACAAACTTATTTTATAATATTGCACTAGGAAAAAAAAGACATCAGATCATAGTACTGATTACCAGCTCAGTGAAGGTGTTGAAGTGGCCATCCTTCTATTTAATATAAACATGCTTGGATTTAATAGGAAGAGAATAGTTTCCATTGAAGGATCATGCTTGCTAATTACTATCAATTGTTAATGGCAATTTGGATTGTAAATGTCTTTTATTCTTCTTTCGTAACAAAGTTCTAGATACTTAATTCCTTTCTTAATTTGAGAAAATGTTTAACTTTAATCTGTGCAGGAATGAATGTTGACGAAAATAAATCAACTCTGTAGTAAGGGGAGGGAGAATATCCTTCAAATGAAATTGCTAGTAGATGTTTAGGAACTTTTGCAAGTGCACCAGAGCAATCAATTTCTATGGAAAGTCGAAGTGGTGTATCAAGAGTTAGTGATGCAACAATTGCAACACCTTCCAGAAAGAATCATATGGAAAGGGTACAACGTTTAGATATTCATCAGCAGGACTTAGATTCTTCATATACTGCAGGGTGATTCTCATGCATTACTCTATGTGGCTAGTTTCTTGGGGTTGTATACTTGTCATGTTTGAGATAGAGCATTATTGATCGGTTGTACCTTTTCACTTGAACAACACAAAGAAGAGAAAAAGACTTCCCAGATTCAATGGTGGGGAGAAGGGTGGGAGGGGACTCTAATAGTTCAGCATGAAAGATGTATCATCACAATTCACCTATTCTCTTTATTTTTCTGACTAAATTTTTCTTTTGGTACATGTTTATGGATGGACGTCTTTATGTTGCTGGAGGTAATGGAATTGATATAAATCGTTAGTAGATTCGTATGTGTTTGTTCTCGTAATGGCATTCATGGGGCATAGAGGGAGGTCAAATGCAAGCTAGGTGTGGACATCTCCAGCCATGGAGAGAATGTGGGTAGCTAATGTGTGCGGAGTTCTATTTATTCCCTATGGTTGACTAGCTCAAAAAAAAATATTGATCCACTGGCAGATAATGTTTCTATTTGTTCTACATGGTGTCCTTAGGGCATGCTTGTAATTATATTTGTATTAAACATTGGCCTCGGGGGTTTGTTTCACTTACTGTCGATTGTTTAACTGTGTCCAGTCAGTCATAAGGTTGAGAGAAAGTGTTGTACCACATATAATGAGGTAACAACATGACCATAGAAACTGCTTATTATTTAGAAATTGTTCCTTGTTTATTTGTTAAATATGACTCCCATTTTTTTTCTCATCATCTTATCTTAATTAAATATTCAAATGCTTATATGTAGCATTTTTGAGCAAGCACTGTAGAAGGCATCTCTGAAAATTTTTAACATTGCGTATAAAATGCTAAACTGCGGTAATGATTGACACATACTACAATCAATGGGAATTATTACATCCCGGGATCTCTAAAATCAATCAATATGACTGAATCACTGGTGATATAGCCGAGTAAGTAAAATGAATACTGGTTCAAGTAAAAGTTCTGGAAATGATATGTTGAGAATGCCCCCTAGGCACATGCTCCCGCAAGCAGTAGGAATGGATTCAATGAACCAATAGCATGCAAAAAGTGTAGAATAGGACTCATCTCTAAGAGGAATAGTGAACAAGGGTTCTCAAGGGAAAAAAGGTTCTTGAACAAGCAAACTTTGCAGTCAAAGGTGGTTAGGACATGCTCACAAAATAGTACTATGAATGCGGGAGAGGTATTAATTTATTCACTCTATTTGGACATGAAAGAAATATCTAATCTATGAAAATTGTGGATCCTTGTAAGAAGTTCAATTTGTCAGTATTGTGCATCCTTTTATCTCAATTGAAAATACTTCATGCTTAGATTTTTGATATCATATGCTTGATTTGTTTGTAGCCCTTTTGTAGTAAGCAATTGTTTCTTTTGCGGGATGTTCTGAATTCAAATTTACAAACGAATATAAGAGAAAAATTGGGAGGAAGAGATCCTAAAGGCTTTTCTATAGGTTGTGCTTTTGCAAACTCATTTGTATTTGACAATGCCACAAACATGTCTTGTTCAAAAAAACTAACATCTTTATCAAAGTAAGGTTTTGGTTCAAGTTTTTTTATTAAGTAATTTATATATTTATTGTTCCACTAGCTTTTACTAGATTTTTATATTATAATATACTCAGATGTTCAATTTCTGCTTATAAATTGTTTTTGTTGAGCCAAAAATTTCCTCACCTTCCAACCAAGCCAAATAATCCAAAAGAAAGTGACGCATTAAAGTGCACTATATTAGGAACTTCAATGTAGCTATCTATAGTTTTTGCACAATATGCAACAAGCTACCCCTAGTCTTATCTCACCATACCCCTGCTAGGATAGATTCTATTGGCCTTCAACTGGTGGCTCAACTTTCATGGCATGCTAGTAAGAAAGAAAATTTTCCCTAAAGTTGTGGATCCATAAGGCAATCCTTCATCAACTAATCAATATAGCTAGCTATGTTTTCCCACAACATGCAACAAGCTACCCCTAGCATTATCTCACCATACCCCTACTAGGAGATTCTATTGGCCTTCAACTGGTGGCTCAAATTTCATGGCACGCTAGTAAGCAAGCAAGTTTTTCCTAAAGTTGTGGATTCGTAAGGAAATCCTTCATTACTTAATCAATTTTAAATAATTATTTTTTAACAATTTATTCAACACATTAGCAAACCATGTTTCTCCACACATTATTGTAATAATATTACAAGAACAAAGTCAAAGTGAGAGATTCCATTACTCTCCAAGACTATTGATGTTTGATATAAATCATTGATCATTTTACAAACTAAGGATGTAGTACTATTTCTGCAAGACGAGATATCAATTATATTTCATCTGATAAAGAAACAATAAGTGACTTACAAACCACAAATAAATAAGTACTTCCTGCAATTTATGGAATGTTGGGTAGCAGATCCCCCCATAGTATGTTTTTGGGGCTTGAAGCCCGAATTTTGGTTAAGTGCAATGTAAATACCCCATGAAATGTGTGTGCGAAGCGCGAGAGTCTAGGGTTGTCCACCCTAAAATAATATAGTTTAATGTAAAGTATGTCAATCTACCCATGGTCCACAGACCATGGGATTGTATAAATAGAGTGAGGCTCTAAGTGCAAAGTCATTCTTAATTCTTAGTTTGGGAGAAGTAACATGTTCTTTTGGATGATGAATTAACTCTAAGTCAGTAAGTCGGAGTCTTGGGTTGCAGTGCTAGAAAGAGGCTTTGCAGCTGAATGTGCAAAGGCCTGATAGATTCTGCAGCTATGTGCGCGAACCTCGGCAGCTGAGTGCACAAGGAGAAGTTTGAATTGTACTTGAACAAAGGATTAATAAAAGATAAGTTGATTCCGAAATACTGTGTGTTTATGCTTCTATTTTATTTATGCATCTCTTTACAATTTTATGATTGCGCGCACTTGTTATGAATGTTGAATGGTTAATGAGAATACTGGGTACACACAATTAAGTCAAGATCTATAATAATAGCACAGTAAGGATAAAGGATCTAGATAACACCTCTTCACTCTCTTTACAAAGGTGTGCCGAATCAGTTGCATAGGTTGTCAAGGACAGACAGTTGCGCGGAGCAGCGCAGACATGCGGGTTCGGTTCGTGGAATTCCTAGACTTCATCAAGACATCCCTAGGGTGTGGAAACCTGGTTCCAGCACCCTCCCATACTATCTCGAGTGAGACCTCAGTCTGCACACCACGGACTGTTGCCAAAAGGGCCGGTAGTTTCATGATTTGTTTGGCTAAATCACTTCTAAACCTGGGTTAGGCCCCAACAAGCCAAAAAATGGTTCCGTTGCCAAGACCAGGATCTTCCTAAGCGATGTCTAATGTCGTGGCACTGGAATCTAACAAAAAATGAAATTTAAGAGTGGTTGGACAAGAAGATACATGAGCTTGTGACACAGGAAAACATAAATCCTCAGGTATTCGAGAAAAGGGTGGCTGGATCACCACGTGTATATGAAAATCCACGAGATCTTCTTCACATATTTTCCTTCTGAACTGTATGAGTGGATCGTGAGTTTAGCTGACAGCCAGGGAAGGTGTAAGCTCGACCAACCGGTAGTGTAGACTCCATAATTAATGCACAAACTAGAGGTATTAGAAGATAAGGTCGCGCGAGCTGTGGACCATTGGCTCAACCAGATAATAGGGGGATTTATCACTAAGTTTGTGATAGACACGACCGTGAGCTACAACAAAGTAGAGGGATGTTTTCTCAAGGGATTGTAGGGTAAGTACATTAAATCCATGAATACCTGGATTAAGATGTTGTTATGTGAAAAACGGGTGATGCAGATACATTAATTTTTGGAATAGCGCAAAGCAGAAGGATCTACAAAGGTAGCGGGGAATTAGGAAATAGTCCCTTGATTTCACCTTTGTGAGAGAGTGAGGAAGAGCTTGCTCGGGTCTCTCCGAGAAGTGTAATCAATTTGATAATACAGCACATTCTGCAGTTACCACCTCCACTTACACCACCACCCACTTCACCTCCTTCACCTCCATCTTCACCCACCCCACCTCCACCAAACCTATAGTTCAGCATGGCAAGCGTGATCAAGCTACCTGCATTTAGAGGAGTAGGGAATGAGGATCTGGACCAATTCTGGTTCGTGGTAAGAGCAGTGTGGGAAGCACAAGGGGTCACGGACGACAACATTAAGAAGGCTAAATTGGTGAGCTTGTTGTAGATCGGGCGTTGACATGGTATATCAAGCACTCTAATGATCACCCAAATGCAGGAATAGCTGAGATCTGGAATGTGTTGAATACAGAATTTAGCTAGTCAAAATAAGAGATAGCCAATCATTGGGTTTAAAGAGATCACGATGCTTCTAGGCAAGACCCCCTTGGGATTTGGATCAGTGACTGAAGAATACAATCTGCAAGGCTAATATGATGCTCATAGATGCACAACACCACACATGGTTTGTGGCATCTTTGACACCACACCTAACAATAACGTTGTCACAACAGAAGCTTTCAACCTAGACCGAAGCATTGGAAATGGCGATGAGGTTGCGTGAGACACCAATACAGGATCTGGGGCTAGGATTTCAACAAATCCATGTGCAAGTATAGAATCTGTACCTGGAAATGCAGAGCTTGAAGTAGGATAGGGCATCGCAACAAAGGCACGCGAGGAAGTGTGGTGCATAAAATGCATAGGCCAGGGCCATGACAAAGACCACAGTCTAGTATTCGTGAACTACTTGACAGGAGGGGGCCCAATGCCATTCAGACCAGAGGCACAGGCAGGGCCAAGTGTAGCACCCATGCTATGGTGCGTGATCTATCAGATATGGGGAAATCACATGACAGTTAACTACCATTTGTTGTAGAAGTATACACAAACTCCCCAGTAACTGTTTTGTAATTTTTGTAGATCGATGGGCCATGATGAGCATACTTGTCGCAACAGTGAGTTAATGATGGATCAGTCCCTAACCTATAGAATGCAGATAGAAATGTGAGGCCTTAACCTAGCCGCGGGGATGGCATGTGCTGGATTTCAGGGCCGAGGTCGAGGATGAGGAGGAATGGGGCCAGGAAGAGGTCGTGGATAGTTAATTTGTTACAATTGCGAAGGACCAATGCACTACGCCTGCGATTGTACCAACCCAATGATAGTATCCTCTTCATATTGTGCTCAGTTTGATCATGAAATGGTAGATTTTCCTACGTTGATCACACAGATGCGTGAGAAAGGGGTACTTCAGCCTACTCTGACTCAAAATATCCAAATGATGAGATCTGAACCACACGAAGAAGACCCAAATGTGAACATGATGCTCAAAAGCGATGCGACCACAGCGGAAGATAAGGGGAAGAAGCCCGAGGACGATACATGGGTTCGCAAGGCTCGTACAAAGGAACCTGAGTTTGACCTAGAATGTGCAAAAGAGATGTTTATGGAAGCTAAGAAGAGCTTCGTGGAGGCCTCTACTTTAGGTAGTAAGGATCAACTAGAGCCAAGAATGGATCCTTCTATGCTCACTACCTTTTTAGAGACATGCATGAGATTTCTACGCGACAATAACGTAGTTAAGGGACTATAGGAGTTGATCACCAAGTGCGCAGGGTCAGGGGAACCATGCGTAGTCCAGAGATTGGGAAAGCATGCATTGTGTACCAGGAGGGAAATGAGATTAACGGCACAGATTGGCAAATATGAAATGGATCAGGTAATCTTAGACTTGGGTTCAGACGCGAATGTATTACCGAAGCAGAAACGGGAACGTATGGGCAGGACCACTTTACAGTGGTCCCCTATTCAATTATGAATGGCGAACCAACAAAAGGTTTTTCCCATGGGGAGGTTACAAGGGGTGACAATTGATATCGAAGGCATGAGCATGCAGATGGATTTTGAAGTAATAGAGATTGTTGATGATAGCAATCCTTATCCCACGTTGCTAGGAAGAGATTGGACCACTGATATGAATGGGGTCATCAACCTAAAGAAGTGGAAGATGATATTCGAGAAAAAGTCCCTACACATAGTAGTTCTGTTAGATCCAGTCGAAGGAGTGCGCTACACTGAACCCGTGCGCGATGATGGAAATGACGATGACATGGATTATATCTACAAGATAATTGTGTGAGATCAGGATTGGATGAATCCAACTACAAATGGAAGGATCTTGTGGGAGTGCACAAGTTCCTATACCTCAGATTCCGACAAAGAATATGAGCGCTGGCACAACAGGTTGAACGAAGTAACAACGTTGAATTACAACATGATGATTAGATCATTGTGTTGTGTAACAACACAAGCCCAAGATTTGCCAACATATGATGGATTGAAAGCAGTGGATGAATTCTTGAGCAATTTTGAAAATTCGGTACTGCAACAACAACAATTTGATGCGGCGAAGTGGGCACTGCGTGCAACACCTGCACGCTAGTGGGGAACACACCAAGGAAGTTTTGAGAACTAGCTCGAATGTAAAAGGATGATGTGCCTATGATTTAGGAAATTGCAACTATGGATAGAAGATAAATGCGATGGACGAGATGACCCACGCACGTACCTCGCGAAATGGACCAAGGCCTATGGAGAGGAACCACAGCCTAAATGGGCACATTTATTCTACCATACCATGGATGTCATACCCATGAACTGGTATATTGAGATGGAACTCCGACATGGTACAAGCGAATGGGATGTCTTGCGTGAGGGATTTTTGTTAATGTTCACGTTTGAAGACCGATCGTCAGATACTGTTGAGGACACACTGCAAGCTGTAAAATCCATCAGCTTCAAAATATGCTAGGAGCCACGATACATAGTTCAACCAACATGGGCAACCCAATTAAGTAGTTCCCTAGAATGTTATAACGTGCAAGTAGAGGAGGATGACGATGACCCCCGAAATATTAATATTCTAGAAACCGAAGGGTTTCTCAAAGTTCGAGGACCATCAATTGAGGATCCCGATATCACTACGCCGCTAAAAACAAAGTAGGGAAACATTGGCACAGACGCGGAGCTGAAGTATGTGATGCTTGGGGACTATTGGGATGATGCTATGGTAGATAAGGTCGCCAAGCTACTCCACGAATATCAAGATTTTTTCCCGACCAAAATCATAGACTTGAAGGGGATCATTGGAAACTTAGGGATGATGATGATCACCCTGAAACCAGAGGTGAAGCCTCTTAAGCAACAACCTTACCGTTTGAATCTGAAGTATAAAGAAAATTCCATGAAGAACTAGACAAAATGCTTGCAGCCGGAATTATTGAACCAATGGAAGAATCTAACTGGGTGAGTCCCATGGTAGTACAGGAGAAAAAAAAGAAGGGAAAAATTAGAATATGTGTGGACCTTAGTAAGCTTAACGACACCTGTGTTCATGATCCATTCCCAACACCATTTACAGAGGAAGTATTGGAGAATGTTGGCGGTCAGGAAGCTTACTCATTGACTTCTTAGGGTACCATCAGATTAAGATCGCACCGGAAGATAGGAGCAAGACAACCTTTGCAACTGGATGGGGTTGTTTTCAATACACTATTGTGCCCTTTAGACTGAAGAACGTGCCAGGGATATTTTCTCGCATCGTGGTGGCCGCATTCAAAGAGTACATACACAAGTTATTGGAGGTCTATCTAGATGATTGGACTGTATTTGGGTTAGTTAAAAACCACATAGAAAGCTTACAGTTGATGCTCAATACTTACCAATGACACCAGATTGCGTTGAATCTTAAAAAGTGCACCTTCCTCGTCCCCTTTGGAAACCTGCTTGGCCATGTGATCTGCAAACAAGGTTTGATGGTGGATCCTGTGAAGATTGTTGTTATTCTCAATCTGGAAGCACCACGAAGTGTCAAACAACTGCGCACTATGTTGGGGTATAATGGTTACCATAGGAACTTTATCAAGAGTTATGCACAAATAACAGTGCCAATGGAAAAGTTATTGGAAAAAGATGCTACATATTTTTGGAATAATGATTGTAGGAAAATTTTGGATGTTCTCAAGGAGAAAATGGCATCCACTCCCATCCTAGTTTTCCCAAAATGGGACGTAGAATTTCATGTACATGTTGATGCATCGTGTATCGCACTGGGAGATGTACTTACATAGGAAGGCACAAAAGGCGTGGATCACCCAATCCCATTCACGAGTCGGTGGTTGTCCAAAGCCAAAAAGAACTACTCTAATACTGAGTGCAAGGGGTTGGCAATGGTATACGTGCTCCAGAAATACCGACACTATTTACTTGGCAGGTACTTCAAGATGTATACTGATCATTCCACATTGAAATACCTGGTGAACAAGCCTATGTTGGGGGGCGCATATGCATATGGCTATTATTGTTTCAAGATTATAACTTTGTGATCATCGTAAAGGCAGGACTCTTAAATGCAGAACCAGATCACTTATCCCGAATTGAGACAGGCGAGGAGCCAACAAATTTGGAGGAAGGACTACCTGATGCACAACTCTTTGCAGTGCGCATCGCAGACAACCATTTTGAATATATAATCCATTTTTTAACCACAGGTACTGCGCCAAAGGAATATTCAGTTCAACAGAAGAAGGAATTCATGGTGCCTGCAGCGGACTTTTCTGTCATCACGGGGCAGCTCTACAAAATGGGAAACGATGAGATATTGCGAAGATATGTACCTAAATTTGAACAAGGACAGATCCTCACAGAAGCACATGGAGGGGCTGCAAGAGGACACTATGTAGGATGCGTGATGGCATAAAAGATTCTTTGCTCCGGGCTATGGTGGCAAACCCTACATCAAGATTTGAAAGAACACTATCAGGCCTGTGACATCTACCAAAGGACTGGGAAACCATCACGAAGGGATGAGATGCCGCTCAATTCGTAGATAACGATGTAGCCATTCGAAAAATGGGCAATCATATTTGTGGGACCAATCAAACCTCAGGGGAAGATAGGTGTATGCTACATCATTACCGCGACAGAATACCTAACTCGATGGGTGGAAACACAGCCTGTTAAGGACTTCACAGCTGCTGCAGCTGCGAAAATTTTGTTCATAAACTTGTTGACATGGTTTGGTTGTTAGAAATTTTATTGAGTGACCGCGAGACACACTTCTTGAATGAAACCATCAGCGCACTCGCCAAGGAATTCTAGGTGTATCATCGGCAAACTACATCGTACCATCTGCAAGCTAATGGGGCAATAGAAGCATTCAACAAAATTCTAGAGACTGTGTTGGCCAAATTATGTAACACGTAGCGAAACGACTGGGACCTATGCATACCTGCCGTATTATGGGCATACAGAACCACATGCAAGAAATTGACAGGTCAGACACCTTTCAGGTTAGTCTATGGCACAGAAGCAGTAATGCCAATGGAATACATTGTACCCAATTTACAGATAGTAGCAATTACAAGCATGTCAGACCGCGAAGCCTTGGAAGAGAGACTGTCATGCGGAAAGAGTTATTTTTGTGGACAAACCTAACCTCCCTAGGAGTCTAAGACTCTCTAGTGACAAACAAACCAAACAAGAGCAATCCTTCTCTAAACATACATTATTCTATGAGAAACCAAGTGTTTTCCGATTTTACCTTAGGTCCAACGCTTGTTGTAGCAGTCCAGCCTTGCTGATCCAGATGAGCTCCTCCTTCACTTTAAGACCTGCATACACTAACAAGGCAAACGATTACATAACACCTGAATATTTTATAAAACAAAGCATATTCATCACATAGACCAAGGAGTACATGAAATAATTCATTAACAACAAATCATTGAGAAGAATGGACTTATTTGTATTAAGGAAACAAAAAAGGAACCATTACAACCTGAGCCTTGGTGTTGTGCAAGCTCCTCCCAGGGTCCAACAAGAGATTTCCTCTACTTTGACAAGCTCACCCACTTCCAATATGGCAACAAGAAGGATGGTAATCTCTCCTCACAAGTTAACAATGGAAGTCCTAATTCCAGCAGCATTTACCCTTTGGAATGTTCAGCTTTCAACCTCCCCTCCTTTGGCCCAATGCCTGTATTTATAGTGTTCTAGAGGGAGTTATTCAGTTCCAACATCAATGGGATACTCCCTCTTTTGGATGGGGTAGCTCCTCTCTTGATGGGATAAGTTCCTCTATCATAGGGATGCAGGAACCATCTGGAGGCGCTCAATACACGTCAAACACTCTTCTAGAAGGCTCTAGAAGTGACCACAAGTAACTTTTAAAGATGAAACTCGCGCCT
>APFE030656228.1:37781-97853 GCA_000404065.3 Pinus taeda | reverse complement strand
AAGAAACGAGATGGATTCATGAACAAACTTTATAAGAACTAACCTTCATGCACGATATAATGACCAGTGAATCCAAACTTGAATTCTTTTTTCAATTTTTACTAGTAACCACATCGAGTCATATTTTCTGTAATCATTCAGTTTCAAATGAAAACTCATATACTTAATCCCATCATCGAATGTTACTGGTTGGAAGGGTAGCTAGCCAAGATCATAAGTCAACTCATACTTAGAACAACCCATCACAGATATAATGGATTTGTGATGATTAGTCTCCATTCCTGTGGCCTTGTAAAATAAAATAAGCACCTTTGTAAATGCAACAATATCCCTATGAGAGCCATCAATAAAAATGAGGTCATCATATAGTTTTAGTAGAAGAGTCAGAAAAATATCACTTGCCATTACAACATTCTTCAAATTTCCCCTTCTCTTAGCCTCTTTTTTTTTTCCATTGTTCTCCTTGCTTCGCTTGTTTTTGTTTCTCCTCCTAATCGATTTTTTGCAAATTCTTATAAAGTCGCCATATTCATGGCAAACTTTGCATTTAAAATGAGGTTGATCACAATCAACCTCATCAACGTGTGTCTAGCTATATAGATTTAAGGTTATTGTTGCTAGGAACTCGTGATCCAGATCTACCTCCACACATATCCTTGCACAAGAGAAGATTTCCTCTAGTGGCTCGACTTGATCAATGTATTTCCCAAGTGCATTATCAATATTTTTGAAAGTTGTAACATTCCAATAGTGCAAGGGAAAAATACGGAGTTTTACCAACTAAGGATGGTAGATGGGACATCACTTTCAAGGTTAAAATATGGGCTCCATTGATCTATATATAACCATTGTGGCCCCACGAATTGAGACTTGCTTTGAAATATTAGGTCCCATTCATTCTTGTTCTTTAAAAGGAAGGTAAAAAAACCTTTTTTGCACAAAGTAGAAGTGATAGAACCCTTGATCATGTTTTTCTAATTTCTTTCAATTCAGAGTTTGTAGTATCAATAGAATCAAATCTGGTTTTTAAGTATTTTTCAAGACTTGATAATGCCAGATTTGTCCAATTTGTAGCAGCAATTGAATCTTTCGCTGCTATGGATGGATCATCAGGATGAGAGAGGAGAACTCTATACAATTTCCCATCCTGATTCTTAATAATAAAATTTTTCCAGGGAGGAAAATCTGTGTCAGTTTCATGAATTGATCCATCTAGAAGTTCCCATTTATGCTTATTAGGAGTTCCTGACCTTATCATGTTTACTTGAAACTGTAAGCAAATCTTTTTGATCAAATCCTCTCCTTACTGCCTTACTGCTATCAGACTCATCGTCTGCAGATGCAGAGCATGAGAGCTTCTCGACTCATACTCAAGACTGGACTCGACCGAATGAATCTTACTTCGCAGCTAGGTCTTATTTATAAGCTGGAAGGGAACAAACACTCACGAGTTCCTTTATACAAACTGATGACTCATTCTAAAAGTACTCAGACAAATCTAGATAGATCGCCGAAAGCTAGATTCGGGCATAGGACAATATTGTCCTATGTTATCTCATCCCTAGTCTTTAACAGAGAGCCAGAGGCATGTGGGGACCGAATCATAGTACTAACTTACTATTTACATAGAGGAGATTCATGAGTGAACCCTCGAAAGACTGATATGACATAAAGAGGAGATTTTCAAATCTCAAAATGTACAAAGTGGAGATTTCCAGTACGAGGGAATCCACGAAAGCTCATCCGGCACCAAAGTCGGCTGGAAAGACAACACTTAATTCATAGTGTAATATTCTATCTGAGGATGCGTGTAATGCTGGTACCTGAAATGTTCAATCAGGAAATTATTGAAGTACTGCACTCTGATTTCTTTCTCCGATTCCCACATCTGAGAATTATTCTGATTAGGTGGCTCCATAAAATTGATGGGCTGGTATGGATTTAAAGTGGTGTCAACTTGATTGTGAAAATCTTCATAATTAGTACTGGAGGATATCATTCTTGCTTTATATTCATTCGTGACAAACCACCTGATGTTCCCACAGCGCCTTATTGCTTGTGAAAAGGCTAAGTCACTTATGTCAGCAATATGCTCTACACTTTTGTATACTATACCACTCATATAGGCTCTTGGTTTACTGAATCCCGGTATTTTAAGTATCTGTAGAGTATACGGCTTTATGGTCAATCCTGAGAGACCATAAATCTTCCACCATTCAATGAACCAATCAGGTGTAGGGTCCTCTTGTTCTAATGCATCAACATACATACCTTCGAATAGGAAAGAAGGTTGTATGGAATAGAAAAAAATTGTTGAACAATTTTGAATGTTCATTGCTGAGAAGAAGTATTCTCTTTGCCTGTCAGGATCATAATTTTCTCGATGAAGATGATTACCAAACCTCCTAAGCGTGATATGACAACTTGTCATTCTATCATCATCATCATCATCTCTTTCAAGAGTATAATGTATACTGTCGATATGCTCCAGATATTCTAAGGCTTCCACTGATTCTTGATTCATCTCATCTTGCATAGTTTCTGTCCATAGATATGGGATACCCTCACGATGCCTGATTTCCTTAATTGGGTACCAATCTCTTTCATGGATAATTAATGGAGTTTCAAGCATGTAACTTATCCAACCATTTGGTGTTTCAAGTTCAATAGTGCTTTCTCCTCTTCTAATGTAGTTACATTGTAGACTTAAAATTGAGTGTCCAGACAGAAATTCTCTGCTCAGCATATCTGCAAAACTGTTTTTGCTACCCTGTATGAATTCAATGTCAAAATTATATTGACTGAGCTGCATTACCCATCTTACCATTGCAGCATCTTCAAAATCACATTTGCGAATTGCAGATTGCAGAGTCTGACAATCTGTCCTTATTGTGAATCTGGTGTATATTACAAAATCTCAGAATTTAGCAATTCCCAAACAAACTGCTCTGAGCTCTTTCTTCAGACTTGACCAATTCAGTTGATTTTTAGCCCAGAGGCCAGAAGCATATTGACACACTTCTATTCCATTTTTCTTATCAGGAATCTTCTGACATAGGGCTGCTCCCCATCCTTCATAACTTGCATCAGTCATGATGATTTTCTCCCAATCTTCTCTGATTGGAGAAAGAAGTTGAATGCCTTTTACCTTATCCTTAATTGATTTTACAGCTTTTGTGCATTCTTCATTCCATGGGATAGGGACTTTCTGGAGTCTTTTATTTAACAACTTTCTCTCGTGAGCACAATGTTTGATAAATTTTGAAATGTAGTTGAGACTCCCTAGAAACCGCTGCAACTGAGTCCTATCTTTGATTTCATCTGGAAAATTATCAACAAAATTCAGACTTCTTTGGATTACAGTATATGAACCATACTGTATGTTATATCCTAAGAAGTCAATCATAGGCCTAAATAGTTTCATCTTGGATTCTGATAATACTATCCCCATCTCTTTGACCCTGCATAGAAAGATTTTCAAATGTTTGATATGGTCAGAAATATTATCAGAATGAATCAGTAAATCATCAATGTACTTTTTCAGGAATCCTTCCATTCCTTGAAAAGTTTCGTCCATAATTCTCTGGAAAGCAGAAGGAGCATTGATTAGGCCAAATGGCATGATGTTCCATTCATAATGCCCCTCTGGTACTGAGAAGGCAGTCTTCCACTTATCCTCTTCTTTTATACCTACTTGCCAGAATCCAGATTTCAAATCAAACTTGGAGAAAAACTTTGATCTGGATATCTGTGCAAGTATCATAGATAGTTTTGGCAATGGGTAAGCATCATAATCTAAAATATCATTTAGGGGTTTATAATTCACAACAAGCCTTGGTTTACCCCTTGTAATATCAGCATGTTTATTGATGTAAAAGGAAAAGCATGCTATTGGACTTTTGCTTTTTTTGATCAATCCTTTCTTTAACAGATCTTTAATTTCTGCTCTGCATAATTTCATTTGTTCCTCATTCATTGCCACTGCCTTGGATCTTCTTAATTTTCCACTGAAGTCTTTTTTGAGAGGAAGATCCACTTCCTGTTTTTTGATATGCCAAAATGCATTTGGATCATCTGAACAGCACTATTTAAATTTAGCAGTGAGATCTGCTATTTGAGTAGCAAATTTCCCATTATCCAAATTCTCTTCTACTTTTAAGATATCTTTCTTTGTTTCCATTTTGGCCAACAGATTCTGCATTCTTTCAATCCTTTTCAATCTGTTTGGAAAATTAGAATTAATAAATGGAAAAAATATCTCTTTACCTCCCAAGCTGACAAAATATCCATATCTTTGACTGCTGACATCAAGCTTGGCTCCATGTTTTTCAAAATTCTGGAAGAATGGAGTGCCGAGATACATTACACAGTCCATTCCCGTGACCACCGGACAAACTAGATGAACACCAACTTTGTCATCTAGAAATACATCTATCTCTGCTTCATGTCTGGTGGTGATTTCACCACTGGCTGTAGTAATCTTAGGACAGGCCGTTGGCCTTCGATGATTTATGCTTACTACAATATCACTTACAATATTAAGTCTGGAACCAATATCCATGAGGACTTTCCAGTACTCATATTGGTTTCCAACTTTGACCTTCATTCTTATGCAATACATTACATCTTTGTTTATTATATTGCATCCAAAATCTGTTCTGTCCTTTTCTTCTTCTTCTTCTTCTGAGCTATCATGTTGCTTTCCATGTGTTGTTCCTGGATTCACATGGAAGGTCCAATTTTCTGTCTTTCCTGAAATATCAAGATTTTGTGAAGATGATGCTCCTTGGACTTTCATCAATCTTATATTCAAATCTTGGTGATTTTCAATACATAGTCTCCTGTTTTCTTTTATCGTTTTTCTCAGTTCTTTAATTGCCTGATGAATCGCAGGCAGAGTCTGAGGCAAATCTTCTCCAAAATCTTCATTTCGGAATTGCCGCGTCAATGCTTCAACAGAGAATAATGAGGCAGGTGGTACATATCCCTTATTAGGAGACTTTCTTGAACTGGATGATAGCTTGTTAAAATGATCTGTCAATAATGATTTGTACATGTCTTTAATTTGAGGATCTGTTGCCGCCATCATCTGCATGAACAAATTCCTGCTTACTTCATCTTCTTCTGTCTTCATCATTCTGACTGTGTTACAATTGCAGATGTCTGGATCACTGCATTCACAGTCTTTACATTCTATGCAGTGAGGGTCTCTGCACCATTCTTCATCTGAGGAGTCAGTAGAATAAACATAATTTACTTCTTCTTCTGTATCAGACTCGGAAGATACTAATTCATCACAGCTACTAGGTAAATCAAAGAAATTAATTTTCCCTTTTTTGTTTCTGTATGTTATTTTCTTCTTTGATTTTTCAGTCTTCTTTTCTGGGCAATTTGGAGCTGTGTGGCCTTTTTTGTTGCAATTATAACAGATGATCTCTTTTTCTTTAGAGAACATTCTTGTATGTTTATAAGGCTTTATTTTGTTGTGTCTTTTCTTCAATTTGTTTTTGGAAAACTGAGAATTCTTTTGTTTGAAATGTTTTTTCTTTCTTCTATGCCCTCCATAATTGTCTGGTTTTCCAAGATGCCATTGTTTACACAATTGCTGGTATCCATGTGGCTTTTTGGGATTTGTTGCTTCCCTAGCAATTTTCATCTGTGAACATAGCAAAACTATGATTGCTTTGACTGCTTGTCTAATTATCCCAAATTTATAATCTCCAATTTTTCTTGGCAGCTTATTTACAATTGCTGTAGAAACCCATTGGGGAAGAGAAGAAACAAAAATCTCTTTCCATTTGGGCTCTAGTATCAACTCAGGAGACAATGTATGTAACCTATGAAGAAATTCATTGAAATATTCATCAAAATGTTGCATATTGTGCAACTTCATGGCCAATAATGTTACAGTAGTAATGTCATTAGTGATCTGGGGAAAACCAATGAAATTCACTGTAATGCTATAAATCAATTTGCCAATCATATTATTTACAAGTAGGCTAGTAACCGGGTCCATGTAGGTAGAACCATATTCATTTAAAACCACTGATTGTTCCCAATGTGGAAGGAGATTTGGTTCTTTAATTGTCTCTGCTTTCAACCACGAATCTAAGGTACCCTCAAATCCTCCTATAATCCTTCGGGTTGCATTTATCGGGCCAATGTCATCTGAAAGATATGTTTTGTAACAAACAAGCATTTAATGTAAAACAGACATAACCTCAGCTTCTGTACAATTATCAATATTCCACGAATATGTGGAATTTACAGACCAATCCTTATGATATTCTGACTTCATTAAACCTCGTCTGCCTGGAGCAGGGTTCCAAGTAATATCCCATCGGGATCTAGAGGATGTGGCATGGACTTGTGTCTTGGTATTTTCTTCTGGAATAGAAATACCAAATTGTTCCTTATCTTGGATAGAGAAATTATCAATACAAGCTTAAAGTTCCTCAACTTCTGGTATTGAATCAATTTTGTGAAGACTTGTATGTTCTTTATCCTCTCCTGATTCATCTTCAGAAATTTCTCCAAATAGGAAACTTGGTTGGTATTTTTGTGAACTTTCTTCAGTTTCCTTTTGCTTTGATGAAGTAGAAGCTGGGCTGAAAATGCTAGGATTAGCAAACAAAGAATATGGATGAGATGATGTTGGAGGAGGAAAATTTATAGAACTGGGGGCCTTGATAAGACTTTCAACAGAAGAGGTAAGAGAATAAGGAAGCGTACTCTTTGGCTCAGAGAAAAGAGTAGCTGTCTTATAAGCGTCTGAGTTTGGTTTTTTCTTCAAGGAATCAATTCCTTGGGTTACTTCTGAAACTTGTTTCTTAACCAATTCAAGACTATTATAAACTTTGATGATTTCTTTTCCATGAGCGACAGATGCTTCATGGATCTTCCTTTCTGTAGATAGGGAGAGTTTATCTAAACTCTGTGCAATTGTCTGGTCATTTTCTGCCAGAGTCTTTACACTGTCATTTAAACAAACAATGTTGTAGTCTTGCTTCTGCAATACTCTTCCCACCATAAGCTTTAGTTCAGAGTTTGCAGTATCAATGGAATCAAATCTGGTTTTTAAATATTTTTTAAGACTTGATAATGCCAGATTTGTCCAATTTGTAGCAGCAATTGAATCTTTCGCTGCTATGGATGGATCATCAGGATGAGAGGGGAGAACTCTATACAATTTCCCATCCTGATTCTTAATAATAAAATTTTTCCAGGGAGGAAAATCTGTGTCAGTTTCATGAATTGATCCATCTAGAAGTTCCCATTTATGCTTATTAGGAGTTCCTGATCTTATCATGTTTACTTGGAATTGTAAGCAAATCTTTTTGATCAAATCCTCTCCTTGTTGCCTTACTGCTATTAAAGATCTTGGGACATTTGGTTTGGCTAACATGTTATAGATCTTTGGCTCAAAGACAGGAGCTCTGAGAGGAGGAGGAATAATAATAGGATTTTCTGACATCTTTTCTTCTACAAACTTTCGAGAATCTTTGATTTTTTTCTGCTTGGCTTGATTCCTGAATTGTTTTATCAAAGATTCTTCTATAATGTTTGCAGAAGGATAATACCATTCATAGAATGATATCCATTGGTTATTTACTTGCATCCATCCTTTCCATTTATCAACATTCTGCTTATTAAAAGAAGGCATGTCATTCTTTTCAAGAAGTCTGACTTCTTGCAGATACAAGTGCTCTTTCTCATGAGTAAACATATCCCAATTAAACATCTTCTTCTTCCAGGCATCCTCTGGATCATAAGGACCAATTCCTTTAAAAAATTTAAAAAATGCTATGATCTCAGAATCGGAGGGAATTTCAACATGCTTTGGAATTTTGTCAATGGGATTCTTTCTATAGGAAGGAATGGGCAAATCTTTTACATATCCAAGGCCTCTAGTAGAAGAACTCGAAACAGCTTGTACAAGAAGTTCTTCTTGCGGGTCAAAAAATGTAACACGCTTATAGCTTTCTCCAGAAGAATCAGACAAAGGAGTAAATTTTATCATATTGATTCTTTTTGAAGAGTCACCATGAGGTGTTGGAGGCTCAGATGAAAATTGACAAAAGGTTTTTGAACAGTGAGGGTGATCAGATACAGAACTGAATGGTATCAGAGCCATGTATTTGTTTGAGTGGATGTTGTATGTGAGATATTGTATGAGTGGATCGCGAATTTGTTGAGGCCGGGTATAGCGTTTGTAGCCCATAGTTGCCGCAGTTGGCGTTTGAAGGGTGGGAGTGAAACTCTTAGAGCTATAGATCTCCCAATAAAACCCTAACCCACACAAGAGAATTAATTTTAAAAATAATTAATTTAATGAACAATAATTTTTTTGGCCATATTTTGAAAAAATCCAGTAGGAATTTTTGTAAATCCAAGTAAAAACTGTCAAACTTCATAATTTTAGGTGCTTTGGAAGTTTTTGATGGTGTTGAATCCATTTCCACCATCAAAACATGATCCAAACACTACTTCTAAAAGATTTTTGGAATTTTTGCCAGGATTCCGGCTACTTTTGTTCGTGAGGGCAATTCCTCTGCATTGGCACACAACTCCTATAGAAACATATAACAATATTTAACCATTTATTAATTCATGAAAAATTTCGGAAAAAATCACATAGAGAATATTTGGTCGACGGGTTTCGAACCAGCTAGTATGGTTGAAGATCAAATTTTCAGGACAAGATGAAGATAAAATATTTAACCATGAAAATTTACCCCTACTTTACCATACACATTTTGAATATATAAATAAGTTTTGTTAATACCAGAGCCAATAGCATGGTTTACCAAACTATAATTCACTTCATATAATACTAATTCACACTACATTTTTTAATTAATTAATTTAAATAATAAAAAACACAATAATAAATAAATCCCAAACTTACTCCTAAAAATATTCTAAAATATTTAAACTTTATTCCTATAACTAACATTAAACTTCGTTACTTTGTATAAATGCAATGAATCCACTCTTTATATTTTAATATTGAATTAAAAAGATTAATTTTAATTATCCGAATGAATAAATAAATATAACATTAACATCACTTTAAAATTATAAGATACAATTTGTTTTCCCTAAAAACCATTTAAAGATTATCTTAGATTATAGTGGGGGAGGGTAAAAATGAAATGGACTGCCCGTGCCCCACAGGGACGTGATGGAAGAGGTCTTCCTTCATATCATGTGGAAGAGGGTTACCATACGGTGGTCAAATTGCTCTGCTGGGCGCGTCGGTGTATTTGGTCTCTAATCACGGGACCCACATATTACCAAAAAAAATGCCAACGCATTTCTTCAGTTTTCTATATTATTTGTAGGGTTCAAGCGATTTGGTCATCGGTAGTGGGAGGCACCCTCGACTATTAATAAGCCCCACTGTCAATCAGAATTCTCATCTCTCGGGCATTTCGAATAGAGAGTTCAAGTTTCAGAAGAGGAAGATTGCCGTTTAGAATTGGGTTGCTTTGTCTGAGATTCACATTTGGGTTTTGATATTTTTAGTATCCGCGTTGTGATTTTGAACAACAATCGCGGCGAGGGCAGTTAACTACGCTTCTATAGCTCTTTGGCTCGCTATCATGACAATGGTGGGAGCCGAAGCAGCGGAGATGACGGCACCATCTCCTAGTCCGACAATGGAAGCAGGTGCTGCTTCAATTCAGTTCTTTCCCTTGTTGGAAACTGTTAATTTCCCCTGTGCGCGGGAGGCCAGCAGTAATGGCGCGACCAGTGAGCAGTCAACGGCGCAGAAAACCACCACGGTAAATCAAAACCAGCAGGAACATATCGCACCACTCTTCGGGCTGAGGTTGTTTCCGGACAGTGTGGTCCGATGCCGACATGTGTCCAGCAGTGATGCACGCATGACGTAAGCCTCAGGGCTCCATCGGAAGGTAACCTGTTGTCAACTCAACCTGTCCGATATCCGTCTGATCATGAGGCTTCTCTCTCCGCCGCTCGATCTCCTGGAAGCTGTCCGCCGGTTAAAGTCTTCATGGTACGCGTACGGGGCCTGTTAAAATTTAATGAGGTGTGGGCCATACGTTGCCGCCCATACCTTATGTTTAATTTATGTCATATGTTTGGTAAGGTTTTTAACATTTTCTTACGGCGATTTAAATACGGAGTATGGGCGAAAAAAATATAACGTAAGTTTCTTTATTTCTTTTTGTTTTATGTTTTTAGAGCGTTGACTCCATTTTTGACATGCACAAAAAAAAAGGGCACACGGGGATTGTAATACGTGCATTATGTAATGGCACATGTAAAAAAAAAAGGGTCTGTGTCCGCAACACCAAAAAATGTATTATCGCGCCGGGAGAACAAAATATGTGGGGCTCGCAGCAGCCAATAAAAAAAATACCATGGATTGTAATTTGATGAGAGGTGTGTGAGTTGCACATGGAGTTTAGTTGTGTCTGTTCGCAGCAGCAAGGAAAAACTACACAGCTAGTAAAATAAAAAGGTAACAGAGTTTATTTTTGAGCATGTATGAAACACAGTAGTGTGAAAGCTTTTTGTAATGTAAGAAAAGCAGAGAATGCACAGCAGTGCAGGAGGAGAAGTAAATGAAAACCAGTGGGTCGTTTTGTTTTCAAATCCATGGATTGTTTCACATAGGTGAAAAGGTAAATGTGTAATTCCCTGTAAATTTTGTTTTCACACAACAGTGAATGTAAATGAAATATTTACACAGTGGTGTAAAATTTCATAGGAGGCAGAGTAAGTTTTGTAAAATGTTTTGGTGAATCCCTCTGAGTGAAAGAGGATGAATATGTCTGAGTAAATTCTCAGGTGAAAACAGAGTTTTGGTTAAATGTAGTTTTTGGTAAATCCCTCACAGCAAAGAGGATGAATATGTATTAGTGTGTTTATTTTAATGAAAGGAAATATTTTATGGTGGTGAAATACTCTGCTCTCAGCTATTTTTTTAAAAGGGTCCTCTGTGCAAAAGATCCTGGAGCAAAGGAAACAGAGCATTGACTCTGTGGTGTTTGTCTGGTTTTGGTATTTTTCCCATTGCAAACGAAAAATACCCAACAGTGGTATCAGAGCTAGTCCAGGCTCTTTGATAGTGACAGAGCAGGTTCATGCTCCTTGAAGTGTCAAAGAAGCTGAAGGAAAGACCCTTGTTGCAGCAGCAGAAAAGCTTCTCCAGCTGTGTGAAGTTTCAGCCAAAGGGATTCAGGTATTTCTCAAGTTTTGAGTTGTTGTTAAAAAAAAAAAAAAAAAAAAACAGTCAGTGGTTTTAAAAACACAGTCAGGTATTAGGAGCATAGTCAAGAATGGCAAGGTCAAAGAAGAAAGTGTCCAAATCCCCTAAGGTTGTGTCTCCCTCCTCTGTTAAAATAGAAGGCAAACTATTTGAAAGCATTTTATTTGAGCCTCCAAAGTTTGATGGAAACTTTGATATGTGGGAAATAATAATGAGGACTTTCTTAAAGTCTGAAGGCAATGAAATTTGGGAGTCAGTGATTGATGATAGCAAAATGGATGGAGAATCCAAGGAATACAATGCAAGAGCAGCAAAGATAATCCTAGATGGTCTGCCTGATTCTGTAAAGAAGAATCTAGGAAAATATTCATCAGCAAAGGATATATGGGACAGACTGCATGAGCTTCATGCAAAGGGAGCATTGACCATGACCATCAATCAAGAAGGAAATTCTGAACCCATCATAGAAGCTGAAAATGAGAAGGTTGACCTCATCAAACTTCAAGTGCAAGAAAGGGATGAAGAGCTTGCCAAGTTTAAGAAGGAACTTGATGAAAGAAAAAGGAAGCATCATGAAGAAGTCATATTCATGACAAATCAGTTGAATAAAGCAAAGAAGCAGGAAGATGCCTTGTCAAGTCAACTTGAACAAAGGCACAAGAGAGTGAACAAACTTGTAGAAGAGATTGGACAGTACAAGGTAGAGGTATCCTCCCTTAAGTCTGAGCTACAAGAAGCCAAGAAGAAGGCACAAGAAGCCAAGAAGCAGGCACAAGAAGCTGAGAAGAAAATGGAGAGCAGTCAAGCTAAGAATGAAGAAATCTCCAAAATGAAGTCAGATATAATCTCTCTTAAAATAGCAGCAGCTGAAGCTATTCATAGCAAGGAAGAAATTGAGGAACAACTTGCAAAGAAGAATAATGAGTGTGAAAGATTGGAAGAAGAGATTGTCCTCCTCACGAAGAAGGTTGAAGGGATGAACAAGATCATGAAGCGCTCTCAAGCTTTGGATGACATGCTCAGCTATCACAGATCTCCATCTGATAAATCAGGACTTGGGTATGTAGGTGAATCCTCAAACAAGGATGAAAATGCTTTAAGCAAAGGAGATGTGAAGAAGCCAGAAAGAAATGGTGATGCTCCTAATTCCAGCAAAGGCAAGGAGAAAAATGAAGGCTGCCATAGAAGAAATCCTGCTCCAAGTAGAAAACCAGCTCCAAGAAGAAATGTAGCTGATGGCAAAAAGGCAAAAGGCAATGGTGATCATCAAAGGATCTCAAGGCAGCAAGGCTTCAGAAGTACATCAAGGAAACCTCCATCTCCCACGTACCAAAGTTCATTTTTTGGTTATTGTTATTCTTGCTCAAACTTTGGTCATATGGCAAAAGACTGTAGAACATTTCATGGAGATAGATGTTGTGGTCCCCGACAATCTCCAAGAAATAATTTCACAAGAAGAAATCATGAATTTTTATTCATGAACAATGTTGAATGTTTCAAGTGTCATGACATTGGGCATATGGCATGAGTCTGTAACTTGACATGGGCTCTTACACAAGCTAGACCCATGCAAAAGAAGAAAGTTACACAAGTATGGAGAAGGAAGGAAAGGCAATCTGAAAATTCCTTGAACTCCCCAGTGGATCTAAATTTGTTTTGAAGAAGAGTCTGCCAAAAGAAGACAAGCACACATTAAAGGGGAGCTTGTAATTTTTGTTTCTGAACTGTCTTAACAGTCACTCTTTGATGAAGACCTTTTATAAGGGAAAAATATGAAGTTAAATCTGCCATAACAGCAGAGAAGAAAAAGGGGCAGCGCTCAAATGTGAAGTGCAGCAGCGCAATAAGAAAAGTATACAAAGCATGGAGACCCTCACAGCAGTGGGAAGATAGAATATAAAACAGCAGTTTTTTGAATTTTTTGTTATGGAGCACATGCATTGAAATGCATAGTAATGGAAAGTAGTTTCCTTCTATGTAATGTGAAAGAATATACTCACAGCAGAGTGAGTACAATACACAACAGTAAAAAAAATGTAATGTTTTTCTTCATATGCAATGCAGCATGCAAAGAAATGCATAAAGAGAAACAGGGACAACAGATTTTTAATGCACATGGGTGAATGATAATGTGTGGCAGCAGAAAAATGAATGGAACTGCACAACAGTGCATTGGGTAAAAAAATGAATGAAGACTAAGATTGTGTGAAGCAAGGTGTAAGAAGAAAAGGCAGCAGCCCGTGTTAATTTTTTTTGTTTTGTTGTGTGGAGAATGCAGCGCAAAACAGCGTGAGGATGATTTCTCTCTATATGCAAGTAATGGAGAGTAAAGAGTTAGTGTATGGGCACTAGCAATATGATGAAACAAAAGGCAGCCACAGTGCAAATTGCAGAGGCAACGCAGAAGCAAATAAAAACCCAGGAATGACAGAGTCTATGGTTATGGGTATGGACAACAGTGCATAAGAAATGGACAGTAGCAAATGTAAGAAATGTTTACACACAGCAGTGTAAATTTGTGAGGTGGGACAGAGTAATTGTTCCAGAAAAGACAGAGTATTATGTCTTTGAAGAATGCACAGCAATGCAGAGTTTGCAAAGAAATGTAAGTGAAGTGGAGCGACAAAACAACAAGTGAAGACACAGCAGTGTGGGGTAGACGCAGCAAAGAAGATGGCACAACAGTGCAGCAAAGAATATGCAGCAGCATAAAAGAACAATGTAATGAGTATGCACAACAGTGCAATGAATGTTTTGTTTTGAAACTGCATCTAAAGCAGTGTTTGGCAGTAATCCCTCAGTGAGAGGAAGTGAAGTTCTTAATGTATCCCTCTGTTAAAGAGGAAGGTGCTTTTCAGCACAGTGTCATGGTAAATCCCTCTGATAAGAGGAAGATGCTTTTTAGCATACACATGGTAATTCCCTCTATCAAGAGGATGATGCTTTTCAGCATAGTCACAGGTGAATCCCTCTGTCAAGAGGAAGGTGTTCTTCAGCACATTGTTATGGTGTATCCCTCTGTCATGAGGAAGGTGCTCTTAAGCACAGTTTCAGGTTAATCCCTCTATTAAGAGGAAGACTATTTTGTTGGTTATGGAACTGCATCTGAAGCAGTGTTAGTGAATCCCTCTGTTAAGAGGAAGATTTGTTGTCTTTGGAGAATCCCTCTGTGAAGAGGAAGATGCTTTTTAGCATAGACAGGTGAATCCCTCTAGTTTAGAGGAAGATGTTTTTCAACATAGACAGTCAACTCAGTGAACGCAGAGTTTTCCGGCCGCCTGAAACTTATCGCACCAGTTTTCCGGCGAAGGAATATCCCGGTGATCGACTCCGATAAGATTTGGAGCAGACACGTGGAGGTGGGGTGACATCACCCTCTGACATTTATCGGACGATAAATGTCAATCAGAAAAGTCCTCCCGATATTGCCAGCAGTTGTCCGATCGTTGAGGGCAAGATCAACGGTTGGTAATTCATGAGAGTGAGGGCGCATGTTTTCTTTGGAGGACCTCCGTATCGCTGAAAATGGCTGTATGACTGAATACAAGTCTGCAACGCATGGAAGTTGTGTGAAGTGAAAGTCTTCCTGTTGACCGCCGTTTGCATCAGTAAAACATTTAATAAAATTTACTGTGGTTCGTAAATGGTTGGTGAAGTTTTAATTTTAAATGTTTTTAATTATTTTTTTTTTAATCCACGACAGTATGGCACAAGAAATTGTATTGTCATGTAATGGTTTTTTTGTTGTTCATTGAATACGCAATGAAAACACACAGCAGTGTGTAGAAGAAAAAGAATAGGGGCAGCGTGAAAGAGGATGTATGCACAGCAGTGCATAAGATATGCATTATGTTTATTATTCCGTTGACTTGTGTGAAGAAATGGTGAAACGCACAGTTGGTGCAAAATGGGACTGGTATGAGAGGATCGCACAGTAGCGCGAAAACAAGTTTTTTTTTAATAGGGATTGTAATGCAGGGGAAGTAAGTAATGTAAAAACGCACAGCAGTGCAGGAGGAAAGGCCGAGAGGTGAAAGAAGAAAACCAGGGGAGGTTTTGTATGTAAAACCATGAATTGTTTCACACAGCAGTGAAAAGGTAAAACTGTAAATCCCTATAAGCCTAGCCAAGTAACGTTTTGGTTTTAAAATCGTCGCACTCAGGTCAAGGTATGCATTTTTTCAATTTTTTCTACACAATGTCATAAAGAATTATTTGCCTTTCTACTTCATTTACCTGATACTCATCTGTTAACTCTTGGATTGGCTAGGTTAAACAAGAGCGCCATGAAAACGCAACACCGTTTTATACATTTATTAAAACTAAGCCAACTCTGAATTTAAGACTTTTGTGGTTTACAACTTCTAACTTAGTAACATGGGAACTCATAGTAAAAACCATTTTACGTAAAAGTTTCAAATATTAATAGGGATCCATCATCGAGGCTTCTTGAATGTTGATAGAATAAGAGCTAAAACTATTTAAAACCCTAATTCAAACTCTTTTTCTGTCAACATTTTGTTGAAATCTAATTTCAAACTGCTCTGTTATCACTTCAGAAAAGATAAAATTGCACACAACAATATATTATCTATATTCATGAATGAGGAAAATTACACACATATTTATACAATCAATAGTCTCAAGATAGGAATTCTATCTTGGACTTACACTAGTGTGGTTGAGAGATTCTCTCAACCACACACTAAACTAGGAGAAACTAAATTCCTATTATATAGGAACAAACTCCTCAAATGGAGAATTACAACCATAGACAAGTAGGAATTAATTATTTCTAACTCCCCCCCTTAATGACTACTTGCCATGATAGTCAAATCCACCACCATAACGCGAATTGCATGTACAGAACTTCCTAAAAACAAAGAGAGATCAGTGCCTTTCTAAGCAAATATTCATGTTCAAATAACAATCGCAAACAGTTGCGCTGATTGCGCCTTTCGATGCAACTGTAAGATAGATAAGTGCACCAACCCTCTTATGCTCAGACACATAAATATGTGAGACCGTGAGCCAGGTGTTACTGCAGTCCACCTGCTCCTATGAGCACAAAGATCCTGTGTACACGTTAGCCACTCAGGTGATATGCCACCACTGGGCAAGTCCGATCTTCCACCACTGGGAAAATCCGGAACTTAAATATGCCACCATCGGGCAAGTCCGATCTACCACCACCGGGAAAATCTGCCAACTTCAATATGCCACCACTGGGCAAGTCCGATCTGCCACCACCGGGCAAATCCGGAACTTAAATATGCCACCACCAGGCAAGTCCGATCTACCACCACCGGGCAAATCCGCCAACTTCAATATGCCACCACCGACCAAGTCCGATCTGCCACCACCAGGCAAATCCGGAACTTAAATGTGCCACCACCGGGCAAGTCCTGTAGCCATTAAGGCTCTGTATGTGATTTCTGGCTCACCATCACTTTACAGTGACAAAAGATGGTTTCAAGCTGACCATAAACCATTACAAAGTGGTTTTGAGATCACCACAAGCTTTTAGATGCCTTTAAAATTTACATTTCATTCCACATTTTGGAGTTTCTGGGTACATAAAATGACTATTACAACATGCTAGGGAGTCTATTTCACAAACCATACTGACTCAAACAAACATCTACTTTGTTGTCTACCATAAACATTGTTGCTGCTCCTTTACCTCATCTGTGAGAGGTCCACTGATAAAGAAACTAAAATATAGGCACTCACAACCCCACGAAGAGAACACAATTTTCCCTTCAAGAACAGTTTTCAAGCATACTGCCTTATGCTTACTAACAATTTGCAACAGGATCTCGATCATCCTCCAATATCTGATGTAGCTCCAATTGATGTTGTTTCACTATCATGTGTTCACCATTCCCTACAAATTTGCTTAGTGTTGGAATGACCGGTTCCAACACACATTCAAAATTGTGACAATAGTTGGTCAAACCAAAGTCACTTCAATAATAACATAAAATACCATGACATGAAATACTTAGTATGAAATCAATAGCATTTACTTCATGGCCAAATAGTAAGAGTAGAAACTAGGTCTCCCTTGCTAGAGGACAAACGAAGAGCAAAAAAATATGGGCTGACACAACCCAATCACCCAAAACTACTCATTTCTCCACCAATCATCAATACCAACCCCACTCCATCGCATCTCCAAAACATGAGCTGTAATGATACACACAAGGAGAGAAATAAACCACAAACTAGCATAATTGCTAATCTCTAGAATTATAAATTTTCTAGTAATTCAGTCACACGATCGAGTGCAGATTTAGACTTTATTTTTGAAAGAGTGTGTGCACCTCCTCCTTATTTTCTTTGCACCTTTAATGGAAAGTCTGTTACATCCAGCAACAACAATTTAGCCTCAAAATAGTGTGCGTGAATCTGCTGTGAAATGGAGGGGCTCTACCTAAGCACTCAACAGCTATTGCCAGTTGCTCTGCGTCCCCTAAATCATTGTATTGGGCAACAATTACTATCCCTCTTGAAACACAAGCGTAATACACCAGTTTTCGCAGAGACTCCATCATTTATTCTGGTTATTATGACCAATCAAGCTCTTTCTGAGACCCAAAAAATGATCTTAAGGATAAGGCTAAAAGCATATAGGAAATCATACAGATCTGGAGAATCGAACTCGACCTTCCAAACCAATCTAGGGTTATGTTTCTATGGAAAATTAAAATGGCCCACTTGCAGAATTGAATGCGAGATTGATCGGAAACCATCTTGGACGGTTCACGTATTTACGAATTTCTATGTTGTTTGGACAGTATTGAGTGAAATCCATCTGCGGACCAGGAAACCAGATGATGTTTTCCATGTCATTTCGCCAAGGTCAAAGAGGGAAACAAATTCTGACAGTGAACAACCTGACTGCTTCACTGACACCCTCCGCTCGTTTCCTGGAAAGATATGGCAATGACATAACCCTTTTTTTTCCTAGGGCTTCAATCGAATCTGCCTACACACCTAACTTTCAATTTTCGGATAGATTTTTCCGTTGGCGACCTCGTCCACGCGTACAAGAGACAACGCCTCCATAGTCGATCAACAAAAGTTCAATATACTCCCGTTTTTGTGATAGCAATTGCATTCCTGCTGATGGAAATTATTCCTCCTGCCATCATGTGCAGTCTTCCATAGATCGGATTAGGGCAGCAGTGTGCTTAACACTATTTCAATCAACCGATCAAGCACTTGAACAGACCATAAAAAAAAAAATGATGGACAAACAACATATACTAAACTCTTTATTTTCCCTCAGCCCGGGAGGGGCCAAGCCAGGAGGGGCCAGGACCTCACAAGCTCTAATACCAAGATAAAATTGCACAGAGCAATATATTCTCTATATTCATGAATGAGGAAAATTACACACATATTTATACAATCAATAGTCTCAAGATAGGAATTCTATCTTGGACGTACACTAGTGTGGTTGAGAGATTCTCTCAACCACACACTAAACTAGGAGAAACTAAATTCCTATTATATAGGAACAAACTCCTCAAATGGATAATTACAACCATAGACAAGTAGGAATTAATTATTTCTAACTAGAAAACTACATGTTTTTCCCTTGCGATGCGCAGATTGCAAATCGCATGCATGCACCTACCTCCGTTTGTTCACTTGCTTTCTGCCAATTGCGATGTTGTGATGCGATCCGATCGCATATCGCAGATCGCACCCATTTGTTTGAAGAATTCCTCTATTTTACAATGAATGCGATTTCGCGATGCGATTAAATCGCAAATCGCAAAATTTCAATGGTTGAAGTACGAGCCTGCACATGAACATTACGTGAAGTTTTGGGTTTGACGACTATTTACAACACTGAAGAAATAAATGGTATTTACTCATGTTCATAGATTGTAGGTAAATGTTTTTAATTTTATTATTTGTTTAGGTCATGGAAGTATGGCATAGTAAATGTGTGTAAGTTTTTTATCGTTGTATATGTAATGTAATATTTTTTTTGAGTTGACGATTGTAATGTGAGGGAAGCCCGAGGTGAAACACACAGTGGTGTGAATATGAAGAATGCAGTAGTATGAAGATGTTTTTGTTAAAGAAACGAAATGTAATGGGTAGTAGAACATGTAAAAGAAATTTTGCTTTACAACAGTAAATGTAAGATTTTGTTTTTACATAGCAGTGAATGTAATTTTCTGTAGTTGAAAGCTGTTTTTACAACAGTGAATGTATAAGAGATTTTTACACACAGCAGTGTAAAAATCTCAGGAGGAGACAAAGTAATTTTTTTTGTTGAAATGTTATTGGTGAATCCCTCTGAGAGAGAGGAAGAAATTTGTAGCTGAAGTTGTCTTTGATTAATGAATACAAGTTTTATTTTGTATGAGGAAAAACTATGTTTGCTCAGAATTTTTTTTTAAGGCTTCCTTGTGCCAAGATCCTGTGTAAAGACAAAGTATTACTCTCTGTTCAGTGATTTTGTTTTGGAATTTATCAGAAAATTCCCAACATTGGTATCAGAGCTTTTCCAGGCTCTTTGAAGGTGTCAAAGAAGCTGAAGGAAGGTTTCTTGCTGTAGCAGCTTCTCCAGCAGAGTGAAGACTCAGTCAACAAAGGTTTCAGGTATTTCTCAAAGTTTTTTTTGTGTTGCTGTTGAAGACAGTGAGTTATTTTAATACATAGTCAAGCATTTTAAAGTATAGTTAATGAGTGCAAGAATGGCTAGCACCAGCACCAGCGCTAGCATGGGTATGTTTAATACTCAACTCCCATAGTTGAATGGAAAAAACCATGACTATTTGGCGATAACCATGAGAGCCCTGTTTGCCTCACAAGATTTATGGGAACTTGTTGAATATGGGTTTGAAGAACCAGCAGATGAAAATGAGTTTAACAAATTAACTCAGGCAGAGAAAGATTTGTTGAAGAACAATAGGAAGAAGGATTCCAAAGCCCTTGTATTCTTGTATCAAACAGTGCATGAAAGTGTGTTTCCAAGGATAGCAGCAGCCAAGACATCCAAAGAAGCATGGCAAACTCTCAAGGCATCCTATAAAGGCATGGAGAAAGTGAAGACAACAAAACTACAGTTGCTGAGAAAAGATTTTGAGAATCTTTGCATGAAGGAGTCAGACAATATTGACTCATTCTTCACATGTGATTGGTTTGGTCACACAAATAAGGTCTCATGGAGACATTCTTGAAGAAAAGAGGATTGTGGAGAAACTATTTAGAGTCCTACCCTCAAAGTTTGATGTGATTGTCACCACCATAGAAGAGACAAAGGATCTCTCAAACTTTTCATTTGATAAACTTCGTGCATCACTGATAACACATGAGCAAAGATTGAGTAGAAATGAAAACTCATCTCTAGAGCAAGCCTTCAAGACCCAGATGTCTTTTGGAAGAGGAAGAGGTCAATGCATAGGAAAAAAGAGAGGAAGAGGCATAAGCCAAAATAGAGGTGGAAGAAACAGTCCAACAAATGCTCAAGGAAGAGACAGGAATCCAAATCAGAACCAAGGCCAAGGCAGCAGCCAACAAAATGGACAACATCATGCTCAAAGACAAAGGTATGAAAAATCCAATGTCCAATGCTATTATTGTAAAAAATATGGGGACTATGCAAATGAATGTAGGAAGAAACAACATGATATGAATAATAAATCTAGTGCAAATATCACTAGAGAAAATATCAACCAAGATAATGTATTGTTAACTTGTAATATGGCTGAAACAAATAGTGAAGACATGGTTTTTAAACTCCGGTTGCAGCAACCATATGACAGGAAACATAGCTTTGTTTTCTGCTTTAGATCAAAGTGTGAAGTCACAAGTCACACTTGGGACTGATAGTAAAATTTATGTTATGAGAAAAGGAGAAGTAAAAATATTTACAAAGAAAGGTGAAAAGAAAACCATAGCAGATGTCTATTATGTTCCTAGAATGAAATGTAACCTCTTAAGCATTGGGCAGCTTGTTTAAAAGGGTTACAATGTTGTCTTTGTGAATAATGTATGCACCATAACGGATAGAGCACCTAGCAAACGATGTATTGCTGAAGTGAAGATGACGAGGAACAGGATGTTCCCTCTCAAAATAAGGGCAGATTTGAAAAATAAAGAAGTAATTGCAGCAGTTACCCAAAAGGATTTCCAAAGCGTACCAAAGGATGAAAATTGGTTGCGGCATTTGAGATTTGGACATCTCAAATTTGGAGGTCTTAACTTGGTGAGCAGAAAAGGAATGGTAAGAGGATTACCATTAATAGAGAAACCGGACAGTCTTCGTGAAGGTTGTATATTGGGAAAACAACATAGAGAAAGTTTCCCATCAGGTAAAAGCATAAGGGCAAAGGCACCCTTAGAAATTGTCTGCTCAGATTTATGTGGACCAATGCAAGCTCCATCACTTGCAGACAGCCAATATTTTCTAACATTCATTGATGATTTTACAAGAAAAACTTGGGTTTATTTCATGAAGAACAAAAGTGAAGTGTTTGAAAATTTTTGAAATTTCAAAGCACCTGTGGAAAATCAAAGTGGGCTGTGCATCAAAGTTTTGAGAACTGACAGAGGAGGTGAGTATATCTCCAAAGAATTCCTACGATTTTGTAGAGAAAATGGAATACACAAGCAATTTATAGCAAAGTACAATCCGCAGCAAAATGGAGTTGCTGAAAGGAAGAATAGAACAATCATGGATATGGCGAGGAGCATGTTGAAGGCAAAGCATTTGCCAAATGAGTATTGGGTTGAAGCTGTAAACTGTGCAGTATATATTTTGAATAGGTGTCCTACAAAAGCAGTCATGAACAAAGTGCCAGAAGAAGCATGGAGTAGGAGAAAGAAAAGAGTCACCCACATGAAAGTTTTTGGATGTGTGGCTTATGCACACATTCCAGATCAGCTAAGGAGGAAGTTGGAGAGCAAAGGGGAGAAATGTATTTTCATTGGATACAGTGAGGAATCCAAAGCTTACAGGTTGTATATCCCATCTACCAAGAAGTTTTTTGTGAGCAGAGACGTTCAGTTTATTGAGGAGGAAGCTTGGGATGGAAGCATAGAGAAAACAGTTAATGTTAAAAACTGTTTGTCTCATGATGAAGATGATGATGAGATGGCTGAAATGCATCCCCAAATAGCAGCGCCAACACAAGGGTAGCAAGCGACACCTTTGATGAGAAATGGAAGTGCTTCTCCAAGCACACCATAAGGAGGAAATTCAAGTGCTTCTTCAAGCACTTACACACCAAATGAAAGAGGTAAGAAATTCAGAAATTTAAGTGACATTTATGATGAAGGTATGAACTCTTTATTTGCTTTATATTGTCATGTTAATGACCCTATTCATTTCAAAGATGCAATTAAAGATAAGAAATGGATAGAAGCTATGGATGAGGAGATCAATGCCATAGAAAGAAACAAGACATGGGATTTGGTTCAGCTACCAAAAGGTAAAGAAGCCATTGGAGTTAAGTGGGTCTATAAGACCAAAAGCAATGCTGAAGGCAAGATTGACAGGCACAAAGCAAGACTTGTTGTGAAAGGCTACAAGCAACAACAAGGCAAAGACTATGATGAAACCTTTGCACCAGTAGCAAGGATGGAAACAGACAGAACAGTGTTGTCTATGTCTTGTTTATTGCGGCACAACACAAATGGAAGATTTATCAAATGGATGTTAAATCTGCATTCCTGAATGGAGTGTTAAAAGAAGAGGTTTATGTTGAACAACCTCCAGGCTATGAAATTGAAGGCCAACAACATAAAGTCTACAAACTGAAGAAGGCTCTTTATGGGCTGAAGCAAACTCCAAGAGCATGGTACAGCAGAATAGATGCTTATCTGATGGAGAATGGGTTTGATAAGTGTGCTGGTGAACCCACACTCTACATAAAGGAGAATGATGGTAAGATTCTTATTGTTGTTTTATATGTAGATGAATTGATTTTTACTAGCAATGATGCTTCTCTCATTGCTGATTTCAATGAAGTCATGGAAAGTGAATTTGAAATGATTGACTTGGGCTTCTTAAGATATTTTCTTGGAATGGAAGTAGACCAAAGTGAAAATGGTGTTTTAAGTTAAATATGTAGAAGCAATGTTGAAGAGATTTAACATGCAGAATAACAAGGCAATTGCGACTACAACTATAATGGGGTTGAAATTGCCCAAAAAAGACAACAACAAGGATTTTGATCCAAAATTGTACAAGAGCATAGTTGGCAGCCTTATGTACTTGACTGCAACTAGGCCGGACATTATGCACGTTGTGAGTTTAATCTCCAAATTTATGGAAAGACCGAAAGAGACTCATTGGCACGCAGCCAAGAGAATTCTAAGGTATGTGAATGGAACGAAGGGGTTTGGTATTTTATATTCCTTTTCTGAAAGTTTCATGTTGACAGGTTACACTGGCAGTGATTGGGCTAGAAGTGTAGATGATCGGAAAAGCACATCCGATTATCTCTTTCACATGGGTTTAGAAGCCATTTCGTGGGCTTCCAAGAAACAACCCATTGTGGCGTTGTCTACAGCAGAGGCAGAATATGTGGCAGCTACAGCAGCAGCGTGTCAAGCGGTTTGGATGAGAAGAATGCTAAGGAGCTTAAGCCAAGAGCAGGCAAAAGCAACAATTATTTTTTGTGACGATAGCTCAGCTATTTCCCTGTCCAAGAATTATGTGTTTCACAAACGAACGAAACACATTGATACAAGGTTCCATTACATCAGAGAATTGGTGAACAATGGAGAAATTGTCTTAAAACATTGCAGGACTCAGGAGCAGGTTGCAGATATTCTCACTAAGCCATTGGGACAGAAAAGTTTTGATTTTTTTTAGAAAATGTCTGGGTATGACTAATAACCCAGCAGTTGAAATTAAAGGGGAGTGTTGAAATCTAATTTCAAACTGCTGCGTTATCACTTCAGAAAACTAGTTTTTTCCTTGCGATGCGATGAGATCGCAGATCGCAAATCGCATGCATGCACCTACTTCTGTTTGTTCACTTGATTTCTACTGATTGCGATGTTGCGATGCGATCCGATCACATATCGCAGATCGCACCCATTTGTTTCAAGCATTCCCCTGTTTTATGTGATGACCCAGGGTAACTTGTAATTTGAATAGTTACTATGGTAAAAATTGTATGAGTGAAAGACTTGATATTACTAAATGACATTGTTAATTATGAAAAGGAATATATCAGATTATTTTTACATGTGTATATTCATGAAATGCTGGCAGCCTCCTGGAGGAGGATTTTCTATTAAAAGCAAATAAAATCAGTTATAAAACTGAAAGTAACTGCTTCTCACCCAAAGGGAAAAGCCTTGGGAGGAAAACCTCTGGGCTGTGGAGGAACAGGCAGAGAGAGAGAGAAGAATTCCAGGAGAGAGTAGACAGAGAAAGATGTTAAATCTGGTAGAGACCAGATAACCCAGCACAGGAGTGCATGTGTCTTGTTGAGGGCTGTAGGCCTGCAAGACTTCTCGGGGGGAGAATCCAGTGTGAAGTAAATCTCAAGGTTGGGAGGATAAGAGCAAAATCATTGCAGCTGAATCCCTGAAGAAGGCACGACGGTAGCAGATTGCCAGGTATGCATTCCTAAAGAGCTCTGACTTGAGTAACAGGTGAAGATAGCATACAGACAGGTTCAGGTATTTATGTTTCTTTATCTGGTTATTATATGCTACAGTTATCTAGTAATCCTTTTTAGACATTAAACAATGATAGTTGTAGCTGTTATATATGGTTAATGCATATAGTCTATCCTGCAGAACTAGTTTTCATGATTAAATTCATCGTTGTAGAAACTAGAGTGTTTAAAGAAAATGCCAGATTAAGACTAAACCCTGAAGCGGTTAAGAGACCGCAGAGAACATTAATGAATAGAAATGTATGAATGAATGAATGGAACCATTGGCTACGAACGTGGTCAAATAACCCATCTCAGAAAGTTACAGTTCTTAAATAATAAAAAGAAACAGTCATGAAACGGTGCTCAGACGGGTGTCATTACTGTATGAGTCACAAAGATACTTCATGGAAACCATAGTGAAGGGCCGAGGGCCTTTAATAAACAATAACATTGTGAAAGTAAAAGTATTCGGAACGGCCGTGAGGGTTATGCTCGCAGCTAAAACCCAACGGAACGTTTAACCATAGAAAATATCCCATAGCTGTACAAGATGAGTATTAACGTTACATGCAGGACATTGATATGAGTTTAACACGATATAGAAACTGTGGAAATTAAACAATATGCTTTTACCAGGCTTAGACATCACGGGTCACAAGTATAAAACCCTATGTGTGGCGAAAAGGGTTCGACTTGCATTCATTAATTCAAATGCAAGCCTTAACCCTACAGCCACATTAAAGAGGACATGAAATATGGTAATGAACTTGAATACTAAACCTGAACCATATAATAGCTCGACTACTGATGCATATTAAATATATCTACTTATAAAAGACTGGAGCATCTTGCCGTATAGAATAACTTCAAACTAAAGAATCGACAATCATACCAAGTTCGAAACAGAACAAATCCTTTATTGTGGTAAGCCCATAGGGCATTAACTTCATACGCATGACCATATTAAACTGTAGTAACAGACAATTGGGTAAACCCCATGGAATATCACTAGCGTATGAATGAGAACATTAAATTGAACATCAAATAAACAGAAGCTGCATAGATATAGCTGACAGTGTAATAACAAAATCAAACGTTAATCCATTAAGAGGCCATAGCTGAGCGTAAGATGTTCAATACACAGGTAAACTATTCACAATATTTGCTTCAGGAGTCCGATAAGGGACTATAGCCCAATAGAAAGGCGTAACAGAAACAGTAACATAAGGGTTCTATTAAACATGCAAAATACTTGAATATATGAACTCTGAATTAACTGTATCAATTCGAAACAGAGATTTGAACTCAGTTCCAAGTACCCATTTACACAGATTTACAAATGGCTTGTAGCCGTAAACAAACATAGCTAAACCTCAGGGTTTCATGAGATACAGGTCCGGCATGGGGAGGGGCCGCCTGTAAATCGCAACCAGGGCTTGAACAAATAATATCCAGACCTGAGAACACAGGAATAACAAGACATAAGTCTTGTTTCAGCCTGTGGAAACCTCCATTCCACTTAACAACAGATACCCTCTACATGAAAATGCTTACAAGAATGATGACTCACCCGAAATGACCGTGGACCAGCACACTCTCCTTGCAGGAAGTAGAAGCTGTAAAGTCCAAACCCTCCTGCACAGAAAATACACCATCGTTAACTGGAATAGAGGAAAGCAAAGGTTCAATGAGCTACATAATAAATTGTCAAAGTGCAGGACTGTAAACATGTATATTATTGCTATGGACAGAGAGGATCATACCCGAGAGAGAGTGGCAGAACTGGTGCGGTGCGAAGGAAGTTCTGCTGAGCTGAGGTTCGCTCTGGACGCAAATGAACTGAGGCCGAAGAACCCGGTGGCTTATATGATGCCGGCCAAACCCTCGAACCAATCTGATCCCTACGATTAGATGGAATGATCACCATCGTTCGTATGAGCAGGAAGGCTGGCGTGAAAACCATAGATGTACAACCCTCTGAACGTTCACATGGCTTCTTTCCACCTGGCCACAGGATGGATGAGTTGGATTAACATCCGCTTACCACCTGGTGCCGTGTTAAATGAACAAGTATTCAATACATTAAGGTTGTTGCATAAGTGCTGGAGCGAGTAAGGTGTAACGTAACTATACACGCGTGAAAACCAATATGTTGGTAAGTCATAACCTGTTAATACAAAGTGAAACAAGTTTTGCGCATGAATTATAATGTTATACCATGGTGTCGAATCCCTTGTGGTCAAGGTGGGAAAGTGACTTGTAGGGGTTAGGTAACAACAATTTTTTTTATTTATGGTATAAGTTAGAATGTGGTCGTGACAATGTGGTATCAGAGCAGAGGTTTCAAAACTGTGGCCTCTGGAGCAGTAAAGTTTACCTTATAATGTGTAAATGAGGGGACGATATGCAGCTAATTGATTTTCTTGTGTACCAATTAGGAGATCCATACAGAAACAGGCATCTGCTAACAGTCAATAAGCAAGATGGAGGAAATGCAGGGAACTGGCGGCATCCCTCAAGAGAATGCTGAGCTGTGGGTATAGCTTGGTGCTGAGACATGCAGTACCAATCTGGCGATACTGCAAATTGTCCAAGAGCTGAAAAGTGAGATGGCGCGTCTGCGTGAGGACAATGCGTGATTGACAATGGAGCAAGAAAGAATATTGAAAAGTTTGTCAGACAAACAAAATCCACCCTTAGCCAACCCCAGTGCGGAACAACAAAGGGGAACTGAAGAACGGAATTACGCACCTGAGATTTCAGAAGAATAGGAAGACCATTCTGATAACGTGCAAGAGAAGCAAACCTCAAAAAGGCAAAAAGTGGAATTACAGGGAGAATTCCAAAAAATAAAACCTCCACTTTTCGATGGAGAGCAGGAAGAAGTAGCGGAGGCGTGGTTAATTAATATTAATAAGTATTTCCAGCTGTACGAGTATGACCAGAATCTGAAGGCACGGCTGGCCATTTTCCAGCTACAGGGCAAAGCCACCTTATGGTAGGAAGAAATTAAAATTGTGAAGGGAGTAAGTGAGCAAAGCATAACCTGGGAAAATTTTCAGAAATACTTTAAGGAGAGGTATTTAACTGAGCATTTCTATGATGAGAAAGCACGATAATTCCATGACTTACGCCTGGGACAACAGTCCATGGACGAATTCATAAACCGCTTCACTTCCCTGCTTCGCTATGTGCCCTATATCAAGGAGGAGAAGGCTAAGGTGCAGAGATTCGTGAGCAGCCTACCGGCCTATATAAGGGAACGTATTGAGTTCGACAATCCCCGAACCATGGATGAGGCAATTCGTAAGGCAAGAATTTGTTACCAGCAAAACAAACAAAAAGGGGACATTCCAAACAAAAGATGGAATGAAAGAAAAGGCAACAGAGTTGCTGGAAACAACAAAGGCAGTCGTGGAAATGGCAGTAAGGGGGCTGGGAAGGGTCAGATCAGCAGAAACATAACCAAAGGCACCTTCCGGGCTAAGCCAAGCGAAAGCAGAATCAGCGAACCCCCTGCCCGATCAGAGATTGAGGGAACCAGACCTCCAGTCCAGTGTTGGGGGTGTGGAGGACCACACTACGTTAAGAATTGTCCACAGCGTAAAGGGGTTGATCAAATATCTCAGATCCATGAAGCATCAACTGTTGGGGATGTGGCACGCAGCGTACCAAGAGTTAACGCAGCCTTGGAGGACCGGCAAGCGGAATACCAACCAAGCATGGTGGAGTTTGAAGGTAAGATCTCAAACCTCTCTATAGCTGTACTTATTGATCCTGGAGCTACTTTAAGTTATGTTAGTTCAAAAGTAGTGGAACATTGTAAGCTATCACCAGAAAGGTTCAAAAATTCATGGTTGGTACAGTTAGCTACGGGAGCCAAGAGACGGGTTTTAGCTAAAGTTAATAATTGTTCTTTCAGCATAGCTGGACAGCCAGTAACAGCAGACCTGAATGTACTCCAATTAGGTTCTTATGACATCCTTATTGGTATGGATTGGCTGGAAAAGCACTGGTCATTAGTGAACTGCAAAACCAAAACCATTTATTACAAGGATGATTTGGGGCAACAGCAAGAATTGCAGGGGATTAAACATCCTGTCCAGATTTGACCTATCACCGCTACTCAATTAGCTAAGTGCATTAGAAAGAAGTGCCAAATCTATGCCATACAAGTTGGTTATGCAAACCAGAAAGATAAGATGTCCACATTAGACAATATCCCGGTGGTACAGGAATTTACAGATGTCTTTCCTGAAGAGGTACCGGGGCTGCCTCCAAAGAGGGACATAGATTTCACTATAGAACTAATACCGGGAGCAGCACCCGTATCACGGGCCCCATACCGAATGAGCGTACCAGAGCTAATAGAGTTGAAAATGCAGCTACAAGAGCTGTTGGATAAGCAGTACATCTGTCCCAGCATATCACCCTGGGGAGCTCCAGTATTATTTGTGAAAAAGAAAGATGGGACCCTTCGTATGTGTATAGATTATAGACAGCTGAATAAGCTCACGGTCAAAAACAAGTATCTTTTACCCAGGATAGATGAACTCTTTGATCAAGTGAAAGGGGCCAAAGTATTCTCCAAGATCGATTTGCGATCTGGTTATCATCAGATCAGGATTAAAGATGAGGACATTGCCAAAACTACTTTTAGGACACGCTATGGACACTACGAATTTGTAGTGCTATCTTTTGGTTTGACCAATGCCCCTGCCACCTTCATGTGTATGATGAACAGCGTGTTTCATCGGTTTTTGGACAAATTTGTGCTGATATTTATCGACGATATTCTGATATACTCTCGTTCCCAGCAGGAACACGAAGAGCACCTTAGGTTGGTGTTACAGACACTTCGAGAACATCAACTATACGCTAAGTTCAGCAAATGCGATTTCTTCAAGGAAGAAATTCAGTATTTGGGCCACGTGATTACTAAAGAGGGAATTGCAGTAGACCCTGAAAAGATAAAAACCATTATGGAATGGCCCATACCCAAAGATGTTGCTGATATCAGATCCTTTATGGGATTAGCTGGCTATTACCGGAGGTTTGTGGAAGGTTTCTCTAGGATAGCCTATCCTATCACTTCATTGCAGAAGAAAGGGAAGGTATTTAGATGGACACCAGAATGTCAGCAAAGCTTTGACCGCTTGAAGCACTTACTCACCACGGCACCCATCCTGAGCATAGCTGATCCTAATAAGGATTATGTGGTGTGCACCGATGCAAGTAAGGAGGGCGTGGGAGGAGTATTAATGCAGGAAGGAAAAGTAATAGCGTATGAATCCAGGAAACTAAAAGAGCATGAACAAAGATACTCTGCTTACGATTTAGAGTTAGCTGTTGTCATTCATGCGCTGAAAATGTGGCGACATTACCTCTTAGGGAGGAAATTTCTGTTGTTAACAGATCATCACAGTTTGACGCATTATTTCAGCCAACCTACCCTGAATGCGAGACAAGGCCGTTGGGCAGATTTCCTAAGTGGATTTGATTTTGAGATAAAACACTTAAAGGGCAGAGAAAACTGAGTGGCAGATGCATTAAGTCGAAAAGTTCATTGTTTATGTGAACTTTCAGTTAGTAAGTGGCGGAATTCGCTGGTTGAACAAATAAAAGCAGCAGCAAATTGCGATTTTGAATATCAGCACTTAAAACAGCAGGTACAACAATCTGTTAATGAAAGATTACAGCAAGGATACACACTAGATAGTGCTGGAATGCTGTGTTTTAATAAGAAATTGTATGTACCTGATTCAAATGACCTTAGGAGGCTGATTTTAGATGAGTTCCATATCAGCCACTACACTGGCCATCCGGGATACCAAAAGATGGTCACGGCACTCAAGAAAGAGTATTATTGGCCGGGAATGAAGAAACAGGTGGTTGAGTACTTGGCGCGGTGTTTGGAATGCCAACAGATTAAGGCAGAACATCAGCATCCAGCAGGACTGTTGCAGCCTTTGCCCATTCCGGAATGGAAATGGGAAACCATTTCCATGGATTTCATAACTGGGTTGCCCCGAACAAAAAAGGGCAACGACTCTATTATGGTGGTGGTTGATAAGTTGAGTAAAGCAGCGCACTTTATACCGGTGCAGTCCACTTACAAGGCGGTGCAAATTGCTCACCTCTTTATGCAAAATATATTCCGATTGCATGGGTTGCCAAAGGTAATTATATCAGACCGCGATGTGAAATTTACTTCCACTTTTTGGAGAACATTGTTTGCTGAGTTGGGGACTCAGTTGAACTTTAGCACAGCCTATCACCCACAGACCGATGGTCAAACTGAGCGAGTTAATCAGGTGTTGGAAGACATGTTGCGGGCGTACGTGATGTTAAAACCGAGTCAATGGGAAGAGTATTTACATCTGGTCGAATTTGCATATAACAATGGGTATCACACTTCAACCCAGCTAAGTCCCTTTGAGGTCCTATATGGACGAAAGTGTCACACACCCTCAAGTTGGGGTGGACCGGAAGACAAGCTGAATTTGGGTCCGGAAATGCTTAAATACATGGAAGACATGGTGAGAAAGGTGCGTGCAAACCTAAAAGCTGCACAAGACAAACATAAAATCTTTGCAGACAGGAAAAGAAGATTCACGGAATACAAAGTTGGCGACCATGTGTTTGTGAGGATTCAAACCAGAAGGAGCACACTACAGTGGAGTGGGTGCGCCAAGTTGGCTCCTCGATACTTTGGACCTTTTTAGATCTTGGCTAGAGTAGGGCCAGTGGCCTACCAACTTGCCTTGCCAAGTCACATTAGGATTCATAATGTGTTTCACGTTTCTGTGCTAAAAAAATATGTCTATGATCCTAAACATGTCATTCAATGGCAAGATGTGCAGGTAAGAATTAATCCGGTTGTCTTTATTATGCAGATACATGCAATAGGAAACTGATTAAAAGTATTGATTGCCTGCAGGTCGAACCAGAAGGCGAGGTTCTAGTCGAACCACAGAGCATTCTCGACCAGAGAGAAGTGCGGCTGCGGAAATGGGTTATTACCCAAGTTAAAGTGTTGTGGCAGCACTATGGGCCTGAGGAGGCTACATGGGAAGATGAAGAACTCATTAGGAAAGTTTACCCAAACTTATTTAATGGGAATAGACATTGGGACGATGTCCAATCCCAGGGGGGGAAGATGTGATGACCCAGGGTAACTTGTAATTTGAATAGTTACTATGGTAAAAATTGTATGAGTGAAAGACTTGATATTACTAAATGACATTGTTAATTATGAAAATGAAATATCAGATTATTTTTACATGTGTATATTCATGAAATGCTGGCAGCCTCCTGGAGGAGGATTTTCTGTTAAAAGAAAATAAAATCAGTTATAAAACTGAAAGTAACTACTTCTCACCCAAAGGGAAAAGCCTTGGGGAGGAAAACCTTTGGGTTGTTGAGGAACAGGGAGAGAGAAGAATTCCAGGAGAGAGCAAACAAGGAAAGAGGTTAAGTCTGGTAGAGACCAGATAACCCAGCACAGGAGTGCATGTGTCTTGTTGAGGGCTGTAGGCCTGCAAGACTGCTCGGGGGGAGAATCCAGTGTGAAGTGGATCTCAAGGTTGGGAGGATAAGAGCAAAATCATTGCAGGTGAATCCCTGAAGAAGGCACGACGGTAGCAGATTGCCAGGTATGCATTCCTAAAGAGCTCTGACTTGAGTAACAGGTGAAGATAGCATACAGACAGGTTCAGGTATTTATGTTTCTTTATCTGGTTATTAGATGCTACAGTTATCTAGTAATCCTTTTTAGACATTAAACAATGATAGTTGTAGCTGTTATATATGGTTAATGCATATAGTCTATCCTGCAGAACTAGTTTTCGTGATTAAATTCATCGCTGTAGAAACTAGAGTGTTTAAAGAAAATGCCAGATTAAGACTAAACCCTGAAGCGGTTAAGAGACCGCAGAGAACATTAATGAATAGAAATGTATGAATGCATGAATGGAACCATTGGCTACGAACGTGGTCAAATAACCCGTCTCAGAAAGTTACAGTTCTTAAATAATAAAAAGAAACAGTCATGAAACGGTGCTCAGACGGGTGTCATTACTGTATGAGTCACAAAGATACTTCATGGAAACCATAGTGAAGGGCCGAGGGCCTTTAATAAACAATAACATTGTGAAAGTAAAAGTATTCGGAACGGCCGTGAGGGTTATGCTCGCAGCTAAAACCCAGCGGAACGTTTAACCATAGAAAATATCACATAGCTGTACAAGATGAGTATTAACGTTACATGCAGGACATTGATATGAGTTTAACACGATATAGAAACTGTGGAAATTAAACAATATGCCTTTACCAGGCTTAGACATCACGGGTCAGAAGTATAAAACCCTGTGTGTGGCGAAAAGGGTTCGACTTACGTTCGTTAATTCGAATGCAAGCCTTAACCCTACAGCCGCATTAAAGAGGACATGAAATATGGTAATGAACTTGAATACTAAACCTGAACCATATAATAGCTCGACTACTGATGCATATTAAATATAGCTACTTATAAAAGACTGGAGCGTCTTGCCGTATAGAATAACTTCAAACTAAAGAATCGACAATCATACCAAGTTCGAAACAGAACAAATCCTTTATTGTGGTAAGCCCATAGGGCATTAACTTCATACGCATGACCATATTAAACTGTAGTAACAGACAGTTGGGTAAACCTCGTGGAATATCACTAGCGTATGAATGAGAACATTAAATTGAACATCAAATAAATAGAAGCTGCATAGATATAGACGGCAGTGTAATAACAAAATCAAACGTTAATCCATTAAGAGGCCGTAGCCGAGCGTAAGATGTTCAATACACAGGTAAACTATTCACAATATTTGCTTCAGGAGTCCGGTAAGGGACTATAGCCCAATAGAAAGGCGTAACAGAAACAGTAACATAAGGGTTCTATTAAACATGCAAAATAATTGAATATATGAACTCTGAATTAACTGTATCAATTCGAAACAGAGATTTGAACTCAGTTCCAAGTACCCATTTACACAGATTTACAAATGGCTTGTAGCTGTAAACAAACATAGCTAAACCTCAGGGTTTCACGAGATACAGGTCGAGCATGGGGAGGGGCCGCCTGTAAATCGCAACCAGGGCTTGAACAAATAATATCCAGACCTAAGAACACATGAATAACAAGACATAAGTCTCGTTTCGGCCTGTGGAAACCTCCATTCCACTTAACAACAGATACCCTCTACATGACAACGCTTACAAGAATGATGACTCACCCGGAATGACCGTGGACCGGCACACTCTCCTTGCAGGCAGTAGAAGCTGTAAAGTCCAAACTCTCCTACACAGAAAATACACCATCGTTAACTGGAAAAGAGGAAAGAAAAGGTTCAATGAGCTACATAATAAATTGTCAAAGTGCAGGACTGTAAACCTGTATATTATTGCTATGGATAGAGAGGATCATACCCGAGAGAGAGTGGCAGAACTGGTGCGGTGCGGAGGAAGTTCTGCTGAGCTGAGGTTCGCTCTGGACGCAAATGAACTGAGGCCGAAGAACCCGGTGGCTTATATGATGCCGGCCAAACCCTCGAACCAATCTGAGCCCTACGATTAGATGGAATGATCACCATCGTTCGTATGAGTGGGAAGGCTGGCGCGAAAACCATAGATGTACAACCCTCTGAACATTCACATGGCTTCTTTCCACCTGGCCATAGGATGGATGAGCTGGATTAACATCCGCTTACCACCTGGTGCCGTGTTAAATGAACAAGTATTCAATACATTAAGGTTGTTGCATAAGTGCTGGAGCGGGTAAGGTGTAACGTAATTATACACACATGAAAACCAATATGTTGGTAAGTCATAACCTGTTAATACAAAGTGAAATAAGTTTTGTGCATGAATTATAATGTTATACCATGGTGCCGAATCCCTTGTGGTCAAGGTGGGAAAGTGACTTGTAGGGGTTAGGTAACAACAATTTTTTTTATTTATGGTATAAGTTAGAATGTGGTCGTGACAGAAACCCCATTTTCTTGTACTATATCAGTTCTATTCAAAATCTGAGGCTTTGATTTTAAAGTACATGTCAATTTCTATTTTCCCACATGTACGTGATAATTTATATTGATATTGTATTCAATGTCAATTTCAATTTCAATTTTTTGTTTCTATTTCTATTTCTTATTTTATTTCTGTCTCCATTAACACATTAGAAATTTAAATCGAAACATTTAGACTTACAATTATTGAGTACATAGAGGACCACAAGTTATTTAATTGGCTGACTTAACAAGTGGAAAAACTCTACATGTGAACTACGAGATTTGTGCAACGGTTCCGAGGTGCAAGATGACCATAATGACCTAGTTTTCTATGATTATTTTCGACATGTCTTCTCTTTGACTACTTGTACTCCCTTTTTACATAATTGATTTTGGTAAAAGTGTCAATTTCAATTTCAAATTTAAATTTCTATTTTTTATTTTATTTCTATCTCGATTTACACTTCATAAATTAAAATGGAAAAATACAATTATGTAAATTTTTCCTCGTACTATTTCAGTTCTATTCAAAATCTAAGAAATTGATTTTAACATACATGTCAATTTCTAAGACACTGCCTACATGTATGTGTTAATTTATATTTATATTGTATTGAATGTCAATTTCAATTTCAAATTTTTGTTGCTATTTCTATTTTTTACTATATTTCTATCTCGATTAACACATTAGAAATTGAAATAGAAACATCTAGACATACAATTACTCAATACATAGATGATCACAAGTTATTTAATTGGTTGAGTTAACAAGTGGAAAGACTCTACATGTTAACTACGAGATTTGTCCATTGGTTCCGAGGTGTGAGATGACCATAACGACCTAGTTTTCAATAATCCTTTTCGAAATGTCTTCTCTTTGACTACTTGTTAACTCCCTTTTTACATAGTTGATTTCAGTGAAAGAGTAAATTTAAATTTCAAGTTTAAATTTCTATTTTTTATTTTATTTCTATCTCCATTTAGTATTCATAAATTAAAATGGAAAAATAAAATTATGTAAGTTTATCCTAGGTTACTGCAAAACCCCATTTTCACATATTGTTTTAGTTTTTTACAAAATCTAAGACATTGATTTTAACGTACATGTCAATTTCTATGACATTGCCCACATGTACATGTTAATTTATATTTATATTATAATTAATGACAATTTCAATTTATATTTTTTGTTTCTATTTCTATTTCTTATTTTATTTCTATCTCCATTAACACAATAGAAATTGAGATAGAAACATCTAGACATACAATTACTGAGTACATAAATGATCACATGTTATTTAATTGGTTGACTTAACAACTGGAAAAACTCTAAATGTGAACTACGAGATTTGTCCAATGGTTCCCAGGTGCGAGATGAACATAACGACCTAGATTTCAAGGATCCTTTTAGACATGTTCGCTTTTTGACTACATGTTAACTCCCTTTGTACATAATCGACTTTAGTGAAAGAGTCAATTGAAATTTCAGATTAAAATTTCTATTTTTCTTATTTTATTTCAATCTCCATTTACACTTTATAAATTATAATGGAAAAATACAATGACATAAATTTCTTGCAAAACCCCATTTTCTCATACTATTTCAGTTCTATTCAAAATCTAAGGCATTAATTTTAACGTACATGTCAATTTCTAAGACGTTGCCTACATGTATGTGTTAATTTATATTCATATTCTATTCAATGTCAAGATCAATTTCAAATTTCTGTTTCTATTTCGATTTCTTATTTTATTTTTATCTCCATTAACACATTAGAAAGTGAAATAGAAACATCTAGAGAGACAATTATTGAGTACATAGATGATCACAAGTTATCGAATTTCTTAAGTTAACAAGTGGAAACGCTCTACATGGTAACTACGAGATTTCTCCAACAGTTCCGAGCGGCAAGATGACCATAATGATCTAGTTTTCAATGATTGTTTTCGACATGTCTGCTCTTTGACTACTTGTTAACTCCCTTTTTACATAATTGATTTCGGTAAAAGAGTCAATTTCAATATCAAATTTAAATTTCTATTTTTTTTTAATTTCTATCTCTAGTTACACTTCATAAATTAAAATGGAAAAATACAATTATGTAAATTTCTCCTCATATAGGTTACTGCAAAACACCATTTTCTCATACTATTTTAGTGCTATTTAAAATGTGAGGCATTGGTTTTAACGTAGATGTCAATTTCTAAGAAACTGCCCACATGTAAGTGTTAATTTATATTTATATTCTATTCAATGTCAATTCCAATTTCAAATTTATGTTTCTATTTCTATTTCTTGTTTTATTTCTATCTCCAATAACACAATAGAAATTGAAATAGAAACATCTAGTGATACAATCACTAAGTACATAGATGATCACAAGTTATTTAATTGGTTGATTTAATAAGTGGAAAAACTCTACATGTGAACTACGAGATTTGTCCAACGGTTCTGAGGTGTAAGATGACCATAACGAACTAGTTTTCAATGGTCATTTTCGACATGTCTGCTCTTTGAATACTTGTTAACTCCCTTTTTACAGAATTGATTTCAGTAAAAGAGTCAACTTCAATTTTAAATTTTTTATTTTATTTCTATATCCACTTACACTTCATAAATTAAAATGGAAAAATACAATTATGTAAATTTTTGCTCATATAGGTTACTGCAAAACCCCATTTTCTCGTACTATTAAGTTCTATTCAAAATCTAAGGCATTGATTTTAACGTACATGTCAATTTCTAAGACATTACCTACATGTACTTGTTAATTTATATTTACATTCTATTCAATTACAATTTCAATTTCAATTTTTTTTTTTTCTATTTCTATTTCTTATTTTATTTCTATCTCCATTAGCACATTAGAAATTGAAATAGAAACATCTAGATATACAATTACTAAGTACATAGTTGATCACAAACTATTTAATTGGTTGAGTTAACTAGTGGAAAAACTTTGCAGGTTAACTACGAGATTTGTCCAACGGTTCTGAGGTACGAGATGAACATAACGACTTAGATTTCAAGGATCGTTTTCGACATGTTTGCTCTTTGACTACTTGTTAACTCCCTTTTTACATAATTTATTTCAGTAAAAGAGTCAATTTAAATTTCAAATTTAAATTTAAATTTAAATTTTTTATTTTATTTCTATCTCCATTTATACTTCGTAAATTAAAATGGAAAAATACAATTATATAAATTTCTCCTCATATAGATCACTGCAAAACCCCATTTTTTCATACTATTTCAGTTTTATTCAAAATCTAAGGCATTGATTTTAATGTACATGTCAATTTCTAAGACGTTTCCTACATGTACGCGTTAATTTATATTCATATTCTATTCAATGTCAAGTTCAATTTCAAATTTATGTTTCTATTTCTATTTCTTATTTTATTTTTATCTCCAGTAACACATTAGAAAGGGAAATAGAAACATCTAGGAAGACAACTACTAAGTACATAGATGTTCACAAGTTACCTAATTGGTTAAGTTAACAAGTGGAAAAACTATACATGGGAACTCCGTGATTTGTCCAACAGTTCCAAGGTGCGAGACGGCCATAACGACCTAGTTTTCAATGATCATTTTCAACATGTCTCCTCTTTTACTACTTGTTAACTCCCTTTTTACATAATTGATTACGGTAAAAGAGTCAATTTCAATTTCAAATTTAAATTTATATTTTCAGTTACACTTCATAAATTAAAATGGAAAAATACAATTATGTAAATTTCTCCTCGTATAGGTTACTGCAAAACCCCATTTTCTCATACTATTTCAGCTCTATTTAAAATCTTAGACGTTGATTTTAACATACATGTCAATTTCTAAGACGCTGCCTACATGTATGTGTTAATTTATATTCATATTCTATTCAATGTCAATTTTAATTTCAAAATTCTGTTTCTATTTCTATTTCTTATTTTATTTTATTTGTATCTCCTTTAACACATTAGAAATTGAAATAGAAACATCTAGAGAGACAATTATTGAGAACATAGGTGATCACAAGTTATCTAATTGGTTGAGTTAACAAGTGGAAAAGATCTACATGTGAACTACGAGAGTTGTCCAACGGTTCCAAGGTGCGAGATGACCATAACGACCTAGTTTTCAATGATCATTTTTGACATGTCTGTTTTTTGACTACTTGTTAACTCCCTTTTTACATTATTGATTTCGGTAAAATAGTCAATTTCAATTTCAAAATAAAAAATTCAATTTTTTATCTTATTTCTATCTCCATTTACACTTCATAAATTAAAATGGAAAAATATAATTATGTAAATTTCTCCTCATATAGGTTACCACAAAACCCAATTTTCTCATACTATTTCAGTTCTATTGAAAGTCTAAGGCATTGATTTTAATGTAATTGTCAATTTTTAGGAGATTGTCTACATGTACGTGTTAATTAATATTTATGTTCTATTCAATGACAATTTCAATTTCAATTTTTTGTTTCTATTTCTATATTTTATTTTATTTATATCTCCATTAACACATTAGGAATTGAAATAGAAACACCTTGACATGCAATTACTTAGTACATAGCTGATCACAAGTTATCTAATTGGTTGAGTTAACAAGTGGAAAAACTCTACATGTGAACTACGAGATTTGTCCAACGGTTCTAATGTGCGAGTTGACATAACCACCTAGTTTTCAATGATTGTTTTCGACATCTTTTCTCTTTCACTACTTGTTAACTCCCTTTTTACATAATTAATTTCGGTAAAAGAGTCAATTTCATTTTCAAATTTAAATTTAAATTTTTTAATTTATTTGTATCTCCATTTACACTTCATAAATTAAAATGGAAAAATACAATTATGTAAATTTCTCCTCGTATAGGTTACTACAAAACCCCATTTTCTCATACTATTTCGGTTCTATTCAAAATATGAGGCATTGATTCTAACGCACATGTCAATTTATAAGACGCTGCCTATATGTATGTGTCAATTTATATTCATATTCTATTCAATGTAAATTTCAATTTCAAATTTCAAATTTCTGTTTCTATTTCAATTTCTTATTTTATTTCTATCTCCACTAACACATTAGAAAGTGAAATAGAAACATCTAGGTAGACAATTACTGAGTACATAGATGATCACAAATTGTCTAATTGGTTGAGTTAACAAGTGGAAAAACTCTACATGTGAACTATGAGATTTGTCCAATGGTTCCGAGGTGCGAGATGACCATAATGACCTAGTTTTCAATGATCGTTTTTGACATGTCTGCTCTTTGACTACTTGTTAACTCCCTTTTTACATAATTGATTTTAGTAAAAGAGTCAATTTCAATTTCAAATTTAAAATTGTATTTTTTTTATTTATTACTATCCCCAGTTACACTTCATAAATTATAATGGAAAAAGACAATTATGTAAATTTCTCCTTATATAGGTTACTGTAAAACCCCATTTTCTCATACTTTTTTAATTCTATTCAAAATTTGAGGCATTGATTTTAACGTACATGTCAATTTCTAAGGCACTGCCACATGTACGTGTTAATATATATTTATATTCTATTCAATGTCAATTTCAATTTCAAATTTCTGTTTCTATTTCTATTTCTTATTTCATATTTATCTCCATTAACATATTAGAAAGTGAAATAGAAACATCTAGGCAGACAATTACTGGGTACATAGATGATCACAAGTTATCTAATTGGTTGAGTTAACAGGTGGAAAAACTATACATGTGAACTACAAGATTTGTCGAACGGTTCCGAGGTGCGAGATGACCATAATGGCCTAGTTCTCAATGAATGTTTTTGAGATGTCTGTTGTTTGACTACTTGTTAACTCCCTTTTTACATAATTGATTTTGGTAAAAGAGTCAATTTATTTTTTTAATAAGAGAAGAACCTTCTATTAAGCTAACCAAAATTACATAAGTTACAAGAAACCACACCCACTCTGAGAGAGTGTCCTAGCTAGCCAGGTCGGCAGAAACCCAAAAGAAGTGCAAAGAAACCTTGGAATTCATGGACCGAGGCCCACAAAAGCCTACAAGTATCCCACAGAGGGTCCACAATGGGACCCACAATGGACCACTCTACAACCAACAAATGGACCCATTGACAGCTATAGGTTAAGATCCCTAAACAATTTTGGGTCTGGAACTCTCGAGCAATAAGCATGGTCCAAACCCCACTGTTGATTGCTCAACACTGATCCAACAACCATCATGGATATTGGGCAGATGAGAAGTGTGGGGATTAATCGTTTGATGAAGGAAGTTTTCTCCCACCTCTCACCGCAATGCATCACATGATGAGTGGAATCAGAGGCACATTACAAAAAACCAGATACCATTCTTATCCCTCCCGATATACCAATTATCGTTTTTCATCTGAAGTTTCATGTAAAAACCAGAGTGCTCTGTCGCGATGATCATCAGACCATTCACGTAGACATTTCTGAGCCTTCCACTTGGATTCTCCATAAAATATGCACTGTGCGAAATGTAAATAGGGAACCAGATTTGTGGTGCTCCCCGATTTGTTACCTTCATCATTCAACCTAAAGTGATTAGAGTGTTGGAGAGTAGCCAAAAAAAAGGTGTAGATGATTTAGGTGACCCCATCCTCCCACCTGTCTCCTGAATCCCTCTGCTCAGTTCTGTTCATCCATAGTTCCATATCTTTGGTTGCCAGATGGAAACAATCCTCTTGCAGTTTTCCGGTAGGTAAAGACTCCCAAGCATGCCGAGAATCCTTGTCCCTATTCGTCACTCCTTCTTTGGCCAACCGATCCGCTAACATATTTTCTTTCCTTTTCATATGAACAAATCTTATCATTTTGACTCTTGAGGGTTTGCAGGTGAGAGTGGATACGGTAAAAAACGTGCAGTAGCTTCCAATGCTTTGACACTTTATCTGGCGAAGCTCTATTGTGTATTTTCTTGGCTGCTTTAATGCCCAATTTCGAATTTGCTTCAATGATAGCATTCTGTAAATTTTCCTCCACTAGGATCTCTAAGCATTGCTCTAATGCCAGGAGTTCAACCATGTTATTGGTACCCTTCCCCAAGTGGCCATGGAAGATGTATTTTGTTTGCCCCTAATGATCTCTTATAACACCTGTTATCTGGGAATAGTGTCCACTCGGATGTTGCTATTCCCACTAAGATGGGTGGCTATCTTAGAAACAAACAATCAAAGTCTACTATTGTTTTCTTTTATGAACATAGACAAGAGGAGAACCAAGAAGACCAACCTGAGTCTTGTTTTTGATTCCCTCTCCTTCTTGATAGATTTTCACCGTTTCTTCTTTGTTTGCCCAGCTTCAAAAGAACTTGTGGAATCATAGCAACATACTACTATCAAAGAAACAAGGATCTAAATTCATAAATAATACAAGATCAGATGTGTATTAACCATATAAATGCATATATAAACAAGTACACAAGAATATGGAAGGAAACAAGAATAACTTTATTAAGATGAAAAATAGCAAGAGGATTACAACCATGTGCTCTAACCCAGCATCATCCTCCAGCTAGGAAGCCCTTCTTCACCTAAAGCAAAGCTTAGTACCTAGATGACCACAAGTTATTTAATTGGGTGAGTTAACAAGTGGAAAAACTCTACATGTGAACTACGAGATTTGTCGAACAATTCTGAGGTGCGAGATGACCATAACGACCTAGTTTTCAATGATCGTTTTTGACATGTCTACTCTTTGACTAGTTGTTAACTCCCATTTTACATAATTGATTTCGATAAAAGAGTCAATTTCAATTTCAAATTTAAATTTCTATTTTTTATCTTATTTCTATCTCCATTTACACTTCATAAATTAAAATGGAAAAATACAATTATGTAAATTTCTCCTCGTATAGGTTACCACAAAACCCCATTTTATCATACTATTTTAGTTCTATTCAAAATCTAAGGCATTGATTTTAATGTACTTGTCAATTTCTAACACATTGCCTACATGTATGTGTTAATTTATATTTCTATTCTATTCAGTGACAATTTCAATTTCAATTTTTTGTTTCTATTTCTATATCTTATTTTATTTCTATCTCCATTAACACATTACAAATTGAAATAGAAATGACAAGTTATCTAATTGGTTGAGTAAACAAGTGGAAAAGTTCTACATGTGAACTATGAGATTTGTCCAACAGTTACGAGGTGCGAGATGACCATAACCACCTAGTTTTCAATGATCGTTTTCGACATGTCTGCTCTTTGACTACTTGTTAACTCCCTTTCTACATAATTGATTTCTGTGAAAGAGTCAATTTCAATTTCAAATTTAAATTTCTTTTTTATTTTATTTTATTTGTATCTTCGTTTACAATTCATACATTAAAATCGAAAAATACAATTATGAAAATCTCTCCTCGTATAAATAACTGCAAAACCCCATTTTCTCATACTATTTCAGTACTATTCAAAATCTGAGACATTGACTTTAACATGCATGTCAATTTCTAAGAAGTTGCCTACATGTACATGTTAATTTATCTTCATATTCTATTCAGCGACAATTTCATTTTCAAATTTCTGTGTCTATTTCTATTTCCTATTTTGTTTCTATCTCTGTTAACACATTAGAAAGTAAAATAGAAGCATATAGGTAGACAATTATTGAGTACATAGATGATCACAAATTATCTAATTGGTTGAGTTGGAAAAAGTCTACATGTGAACTATGAGATTTGTCCAACGGTTCAGAGGTGCGAGATGACCATAATGACCTAGTTTTCAATGATCGTTTTCGACATTTCTGCTCTTTGACTACTTGTTAACTTCCTTTTTACATAATTGATTTAGGTAAAAGAGTCAATTTCAAATTGAAATTTGCATTTTTTTTATTACTATCTCCAGTTACACCTCATTAATTAAAATGGAAAATTACAATTATGTAAATTTCTCCTCATATAAGTTACTGCAAAACCCCATTTTCTCATACTATTTCAGCTCTATTCAAAATTTGAGGCATTGATTTTAAGGTACATGTCAATTTCTATGATGACGCGCACATGTACATGTTAATTTATATTTATATTCTATTCAATGTCAATTTCAATTTCAACTCTCTCTTTCTCTTTCTATTTCTTATTTTATTTCTATCTCCATTAACACATTAGAAAGTGAAATAGAAACATCTAGGCAGACAATTAATGAGTACATAGATGATCACAAGTTATCTAATTGGTTGAGTTAACAAGTGGAAAAACTCTACATGTGAACTATGAGATTTGTCCAAAGGTTCTGAGGTGCGATATAACCATAACAACCTAGTTTTCAATGAACGTTTTTGACATGTCTGCTCTTTGACTACTTGTTAAATCCCTTTTTATATAATTGATTTCAGTAAAAGAGTCAATTTCAAATTTAAATTTTTTGTTTTTTATTTTATTTCAATCTCTAGTTACACTTCATAAATTAAAATGGAAAAATACAATTATGTAAATTTCTCCTCGTATAGGTTATTGCAAAACCCCATTTTCTCATACTATTTGTGTTCTATTCAAAATCTGAGGCATTGATTTTAACATACATGACAATTTCTAAGACATTTGCTACATATACGTGTTAATTTATATTTATATTCTACTCAATGTCAATTTCAATTTCAAATTTTTGTTTCTATTTCTACTTCTTGTTTTATTTCTATCTCTATTAACACATTAGAAATTGAGATAGAAACATCTAGACATACAATCACTGAATACATAGATGATCACAAATTATTTAATTGGTTGAGCCAACAAGTGGAGAAACTCTACATGTGAACTACGAGATTTCTCCAACGGTTCTGAGGTTGGAGATGACCATAACGACCTAGTTTTCAACGATCGTTTTAGACATGTCTGCTCTTTGACTACTTGTTAACTCCCTTTTTACAGAATTGATTTTGGTAAAAGATTCAATTTCAATTTCAAATTTAAATTTAAATTTTTTATTTTATTTATATGTCCATTTAGACTTCATAAAATAAAATTTAAAAATACAATTATGTAAATTTCTCCTCGTATAGGTTATTGGAAAACCCCATATTCTCATACTATTTTAGTTCTATTCGAAATCTAAGGCATTGATTTTAACATATTTGTAAATTTCTAATCCATTGCCTACATGTATGTGTTAATTTATATTTATGTTATATTCAATGTCAAATTTTTGTTTCTATTTCTAATAGTTATTTTATTTCTATCTCCATTAACACAGTTGGAATTCAAATAGAAACATCTAGACATACAATTAATGAGTACATAGATGATCGCAATTTATTTGATTGATTGGGTTAACAAGTGGAAAAACTCTACACGTGAACTATGAGATTTGTCGAGTTGTTCTGAGGTGTGAGATGACCATAAGGACTTAATTTTCAATGATCGTTTTTGACATGTTTGCTCTTTGACTACTTGTTCACTCCCATTTTACATAATTAATTTCAGTAAAAGAGTCAGTTTCAATTTCAAATTTAAATTTCTATATTTTATTTTATTTTTATCTCCATTTACACTTCATAAATTAAAATGGAAAAATACAGTTATGTAAATTTATTCTCGTATAGATTACCACAAAACCCCATTTTCTCATACTATTTCAGTTCTATTCTAAATCCAAGGCATTGATTTTAACATACATGTCAATTTCCAAGAGATTTCCTACATGTACGTGTTAATTTATATTTATATTTTATTCAATGTCTATTTCAATTTAAAATTTTTGTTTCTATTTCTATTTCTTATTTTATTTCTATCTCCATTAACACATTAGAAGAAATAGAAACATCTAGACATACAATTCTAGAGTACATAGATGATCACAAGTTATTTAATTGGTTGAGTTAACAAGTGGAAAAACTCTACATATGAAGTATGAGATTTGTCCAGTAGTTCCTCCGAGGTGCGAGGTGAGAATAACGACCTAGTTTTAAATTATCGTTTTCTACATGTTTGCTCTTTGACTACTTGTTAAACTCTCTTTTTACATAATTGATTTCGGTTAAAGAGTCAATTTCAATTTCAAACTTAAGTTTCTATTTTTTATTTTATTTCTATTTAGATTTTCACTGTACATTTGCACTTCATAAATTAAAATGGGAAAAAAAATTTATGTAAATTTCTCCTCGTATAGGTTACTGCAAAATCCCATTTTCTCATACTATTTCAGCTCTATTCAAAATCTCAAGCATTGATTTTAAAGTACATGTTTCTATTACTATTTCTTATTTTATTTTTGTCCCCATTAACACATTAGAAATTGAAATAGAAACATCTAGACATACAATTACTGAGTACATAGATGACCACAAGTTATTTAATTGGTTGAGTTAACAAGCTGAAAAAATCTACATGTGAACTACGAGATTTGTCCAACAGTTCTGAGGTGCCCGATGACCATAACGACCTAGTTTTCAATGAACGTTTTCGACATGTCTGCTATTTGACTACTTGTTAACTCCCTTTTGACATAATTGATTTTGGTAAAAGAGTCAATTTCAATTTCAAATTTAAATTGCTATTTTTAATTTTATTTCAATCTCTAGTTAAACTTCATAAATTAAAATGGAAAAATACAATTATGTAAATTTCTCCTCGTATAGGTTACTGCAAAATGTCATTTACTCATACTATTTTAGTCCTATTCAAAATCTAAGGCATTGATTTTAACATACATGTCAATTTCCAAGACATTGCCTACACGTACATGTTAATTTATATTTATTTTCTGTTCAATGTCAATTTCAATTTCAAATTTTTGTTTCTATTTCTATTTGTTATTTTATTTCTATCTCCATTAACACATTAGAAATTGAAATAGAAACATATAGACATACAATTATTGAGTACATACATGATCACACGTTATTTAATTGGTTGAGTTAACCAGTAGAAAAACTGTACATGTGAACTAGGAGATTTGTCCAACAGTTCCAAGGTGCGAGATGACCATAATGACCTAGTTTTCAATGATCACTTTCGACATGTCTGCTCTTTGACTACTTGTTAACTCCCTTTTTAAATAATTGATTTCGGTAAGAGAGTCAATTTCAAATTCAAATTAAAATTTATATTTTTTTATTTTAATTCTATGTCCATTTACACTTCACAAAAAAAATGGAAAAATAAATTTATGTAAATTTCTCCTCTTATAGGTTACTACAAAACCCCATTTTCTCATACTACGCGTTGTAAGACATTGCCCACATGTACGCGTTAATTTATATTTATATTGTATTCAATGTCAATTTCAATTTCAAATTTTTGTTTCTATTTCTATTTCTTATTTTATTTCTATCTCCATTAACACATTAGAAATTGAAAGAGAAACATCTAGGCATGCAATTACTGAGTACATAGATGATCACAAGTTATTTAATTGGTTGAGTTAACAAGTGGAAAAACTCTACATGTGAACTATGAGATTTGTCCAATCGTTCCGAGCTGCGAGATGACCATAATGGCATAGTTTTCAATGATCATTTTCAACATGACTACTTGTTAACTCTGTTTACATAAATGATTTCGGTAAAAGAGTCAATTTCACTTTCAAATTTAAATTTCTATTTTTTATTTTATTTTTATCTCTAGTTAAACTTCATAGATTAAAATGGAAAAATGCAATTATGTAAATTTATCCTCGTATAGGTTACTGCAAAACCCCATTTTCTCATACTATTTCAGTTCTATTCAAAATTTGAGGCATTGATTTTAATGTACATGTCAATTTCTAAGACGCTACCCACATGTATGTGTTAATTTATATTTATATTCTATTTAATGTCAATTTCAATTTCAAATTTCTATTTCTATTTCTATTTCTTATTTTATTTTTATCTTCATTAACACATTAGAAAGTGAAATAGAAACATCTAGGCAAACAATTACTGAGTACATAGATGATCACAAGCTATCGAATTGGTTGAGTTAACAAGTGGAAAATCTCTACATGTGAACTACAAGATTTGTCCAACGGTTTCGAGGTGCGAGATGACCATAACGACCTAGTTTTCAATGAATGTTTTTTACATGTTTGCTCTTTGACTACTTGTTAACTCCCTTTTTACATAATTGATTTCGGTAAAAGATTCAATTTCAATTTCAAATTTCAATTCCTTTTTTTTCATTTTATTTCTATCTCCAATTACACTTCATAAATTAAAATGGAAAAATACAATGATGTAAATTTCTCCGTGTATAGGTTACTGCAAAACCCCATTTTCTCATACTATTTTTGTTCTATTCAAAATTTGAGGCGTTGATTTTAACATACATGTCAATTTCTAAGACATTTCCTACATGTACGTGTTAATTTAAATTTATGTTCTATTCAATGTGATTTTCAATTTCAAATTTTTGTTTCTATTTCTATTTCTTATTTTATTTCTATCTCCATTAACACATTAGAAATTGAAATAGAAACGTCTAGACATACAATTATTGAGTACATCGATGATCACAAGTTATTTAATTGGTTGAGTTAACAAGTGGAAAAACTCTACATGTGAACTATGAGATTTGTCCAACGGTTCTGAGGTGCAAGATGACCATAACGACTTAGTTTTAAATAATCATTTTCGACATGTCTGTTCTTTGACTACTTGTTGACTCCCTTTATACCTAACTGGTTTCAATAAAACAGTCCATTTCAATTTCAAATTTAAATTTAAATTTTTTTCTTTTTCTTTTTTTTTAATTTCTATCCGCATTTACACTTCATAAATTAAAATGGAAAAATAAAATTATGTAAATTTCTCCATGTATAGGTTACTACAAAACCCCATTTTCTCATACTATTTCAGTTTTATTCAATATCTGTGGCATTGATTTTAACGTGCATGTCAATTTCTAAGACACTGCCTACATCTACGTGTTAATTTTATATTTATATTCTATTCAATGTCAATTTCAATTTCAAATTTCAATTTCAATTTCTATTTGTTATTTTATTTCTATCTGCATTAACACATTAGATATTGAAATAGAAACATCTAGACAGATAGTTACTGAGTACATAGATGACACAATTTATTTAATTGGTTGGGTTAACAAGTGGAAAAGCTCTACATGTGAACTACGATATTTGTCCAATGGTTCCGAAGTGTGAGATGACCATAACGACCTTTTTTTCAATTATCGTTTTGGACATGTCTGCTCTTTGACCACTTGTTAACTCCCTTTTTACATTATTGACTTCAGTAGAAGAGTCAATTTAAATTTCAAATTTACATTTCTATTTTTTATTTTATTTCTATCTCCATCTACACTTCATAAATTAAAATTTTTAAATACAGTTATGTAAATTTCTCCTTGTATAGGTTACTGTAAACCCCATTTTCTCATACTAGTATAGTTCTATTCAAAATGTAAGGCATTGATTTTAATGTACATGGTGATTTAGAAGGCATTGAATACATGTAACTATTAATTTATATTTATATTCTATTCAGTGTCAATTTCAATTTCAAATTTCTGTTTTTATTTCTATTTCTTATTTTATTTCTATTTTTCTCAGGAGAAGAAGCTGTATATAATTTATTATAAAAAAAAAGATAAACTGTACATTATGTAGAAATTGACTATATATTCTGTCCATTAGGTGCATTGCCGCATTGCCGTGAAGATAGAAACTTATAAAAATAAACATCTGAGAGTTTTTTCCAAGATATACTTTTTTCTATAGATTGCTCATAGATTCATAGTGATATTCAGTCAATAATATAAGTAGAAAAACAAAATACCTTGCCATGAGAAAAAGACTCGAGATCTTGAAGCTTACCAGATTTTTGGCGACACTATATGCCCGACATTGTGAAGGGATGGAAATAGTATGTAATGGAATCTATAGGGATGCTCAGATGCCACATACTGCATCTAGATTGCAAACCTTTTTTTGATAGTTCATCTGCCTCTTTGTTTTGAAAATGCTTTATGTGTGAGATAGGGAAGAGAGAGGGCTTCCATAGTGCTGCAATTCTATTCATCCATCTAGAGAGGCTGTTATTTTTTATAGATTGTTTTCCAATCACATGATCTATGTTGATTTTGGAGTCACCATAGATTTGGATTGGGCCAATATCCAAAAAAGTGCAGAAAATGAGGAGACTGTGGAGAGCCATGGCCTCAGCTCTATTATTAGTCCCCAGTCCACCATTCCAATAGATATAATACTTCAGGTCCTTTGTAATGTAAATGTATACACCGCAAGCACAAATGCCATCTTTTGATGCACCATCAAAATGAGCTCGAGGGATGGAGAGCTGTAGAGTTGCCGAAGAAGAATGCTGAGACTGTATTTGAAGGGGAATATTAGGAGGGATAGATAAATAAAAGGGGATAATTTTGTCATATAAATGCCCAAATTCCCCCTTGCCATTTTGAAAAATTCTTTTGTTTCTCCACTTCCAGACAAACCAGAAAACGATGAGCGGAATAGGCCTCCAGTCGATTTTCTGGGAACTCCATCATTGAAGAGAATCCATTATAGAGGAGTGTGATTTTACAGAAAACCAAAATGTGAAGCCAAACAATTCCATAGGATATGTGTGTTATGGCAGTTGAGAAAAATATGCATGTTGTCTTCTTATTCTGAAAGACAGATTGAGCATATGGCTGGCCCGTGCTAGTTCCTTTTCTGCTGATTAGTCCATGTGAGATTTTTATTATGAAATACTAACCATGAAAACAGAATAATTTTTAGTGGACAACATGTTTTCCATAAATTATTGGGAAATATTTTCCCGGAGGTGTCCATTAAATTTTCTTTCATGGAGAGATATATATCCGTGACTAATACATTGGACCTTCCTTCCTTTATCTACAGGACGATGCAGTCATTTTCCTCTATTTTATAAAACCCTGCATGCTTCATATCCCATATAGTCTTGTTCCATATTTCAGTTAAATATTCATCCAGGCCCAGCTCTATGGCCGATTTCCAAATTGGAATAGTTCCCTGCCATCCATGAATGACTTGTGCCCAATAGAACAGACCTTTTTGATGAAGGGACCTGAGAAGTAGTTATGGGATGGTGGATTTGGCCTATACTCCCAAGATAGAATCAATGCCAATTAAAATGCTGTTACTTGTTTGTAATTTCCATATTAGCTTCCTAAGGAAGAATTGTGAAACCTTTTTGAAACTTCTCCAGATAGCCGACCCTTGGCAAGGGCCTAATGATCTGTTCCTGTACCAATAAGTGATGTCTTTATTTCCAAAACATTTCATTTTCATAGCAATACTCCAAACGCTGTCTCCGAATAATGCTCTCTACAGAGATTTACATAGAAGGGCCATACCGAAACTGCGAAGATGCATGATGCCCCATCCCCCCATTTTCTTTGGGAGGGATATGTTAATTAGTTTTGTAAGATGATATTTCCTTTTTTCTTTGCATCCTCCCCAAATAAAGATAGCCATCGAACTTTTTAATTTTTTTATGATAGCCGATGGGATATAATATAGATGTGCCCAGTAAACAGATAATTGTGCAAGTACAGATTGTGAGAGGATCATTCTGCCCACCAAAGAAACATTTAAATTCCCATCCCGATATCCTTTTATAAAATTTATTTATAATCCATGACCAGTCTGATATGGAGTAAGCCATGGGCTTTAGTTGGAAACCCAAATATTTCATACCTTCATTGGTAGAAATAGCCTGAATTATGTAAATATGAGAAATATAGTCCATTTCATTCATATTGACCTTCCCATAATGAAATGAAGATTTCCATTGTTTATATATAAACCTGTAGCTCTTTGGAAAGATATTAGTATCTTGTCCATATTAAGCCAAAATTTTCTACAAAGCATAGCCAAAAGTAGGATGTCGTCCACGAAGAGGTTATGTGAGAAATAACATCCCCTGGATATGTAAAGAGGGCAAATGTTCCCCGAATCCACAACTCTTTTTAGATGAAGACTGAGTGTATCCATAACTAATATGAATAAAAGGGGGGACAGGGAGCATCCCTGACAAAGACCTCTTGCAGCCGAGAATAAGGTAGAGGGGCATCCATTGATGAAAATGGCAAAGTTGACTCCTTCCACACATGCCATAATCCGTTTAGTACACTGATTATTCAGCCCGATCTTTATGAGAAGACATCTCAAATAGCTCCAATCTAGGCAGTCGTAGGATTTTCTGAGATCTATTTTAAGAATGGCTGCTCCTAACTTTTTTGTATGCATAGAGTGTAAGGCTTCTTGAGCTATAGCCACATCATCTAATATATTCCTGCCATTTAGAAAACCATGTTGTTCCTTTGAGAGATAAAGAGAGAGTTTTCCACAGATTCTTTCTGCAATAACTTTTGAGATGATTTTATAGATAGTATTGCATAGTGATATAGGTCTGTAATTAGAAAAAGATAAAGAGTCTCTCTTTTTTGGGATCAATGCTATATAGGTATAAGTAATGATGTCACTAATCTTGCTGCTTTTTCTGGTTTCTTCCACCATTCCCAATATATCATTTTTCATCATATCAAAGAAATGGATGAAAATGTCAATGGTCCAACCATCAGGGCCAGGGCATTTATCTTTTTTAAAGGATTTCATAAAAGTAAGTAATTCTTCCTCTGTTACTACAACAAAAAGTCTTTCATTATCCTCTTCAACGAACATAACTGGGAGAGGCTCGATGCCCCACATAATGTCATTTATCTCTCTGGTGTCTGCCCGTTTATATGCCTTTTGAAAGTGTTTTACCACTTATTTAGAGATATATTCCTATGTATGCATTGTTTTGCCATCTTCGCACTTGATTTTCCATATAGTATTTAAAGCCCTCCTTTTGTTTGCAAACCAGTGGAAGAATTTAGTTTTTTTGTCTCCTTCCTTTAACCATGTGAGTCGGATCTTTAATTTCCAAGTCCTTTCTTCAATGGAGAGTAACTTCTGTTTCTTTTTTTCAAGTTCCCACAGCCAAAAATGAGCATTCCATGAAAGGGAGTGGGATGCCATACCTTTTGTAATGATATCTAATTCCTTTTTAATCTCTTGTAATTCTAGACAGCTAGACTGTTTTTTCAAGGTCTACCATTCTTTTACTTTTGTTCGCAGACGTCTCATCTTTCCAATCATTTTTTCCGACGAAGAGCTTCGAAAATATTGATCACTAGATTGCCACGTTTTGCAAATAATGTTGTTGAGAGATTCATCTTCAAGCCAAATCCTATTTAATTTGAAAGGATAGTTCATCTGCAAATGTTGTTCGAACCATTGCAATGTAATCAGACGATGACCCAAGAGAAAAACAGGAAGGGTATGAGAACATGGGAGGCCAAACTTTTCCTTTAAATTTTCATGCATAATGAACCTATCCAATATTTTTGTGATAAAGGCATCTCCCGACCTTCCATTGTCCCCTTTAGGTGATAAGGATTTTGGGCAGACATCAACAAAGTTGTAGTTCAACAGTGCTTCTCTGATTTTTTTCCCCAACTGGGTCCACCTTTTTCCCCTTTCCCCATACCTCATCTGGTCCTAAAGTGCAATTAAGATCACCGACGATGAGAAGTGTCTCGATCTCCATAATACCTGATGAAAGGAATTCATTCCAATATGTTGTTTTGTCTTTATAGGGTGCATGTGCATTTAGTATATGATAATAGTCCGCATAGGCTCTCTACTTAGCTATCATCAGGATTCTCCCTAGGCATCAGAACATGATTACAGAAATCCATCTCGGATCCCACAGAACCGCCAAGCCTCCAAATAGACCAGCCACCTCTGTAGCCACCATATACTGGGTTGGCAGAATTCGCCTAAAAAAAGAGATAGTGTCCTATCTATCGTGCATTGTCTCCTATATTAAGATCATCCTGTAAGAAGAAGATAGACATAAATCCTTTAGAGCTAAAAATTTCGGGTTAGCTCCAAGACCCCTTATGTTGATTGAAAGTATGTTCATCATTTGGCACTCTTTCCAGGCATGTATTCTCTAAGAGGCCCGCTTTCAGGAAGATTGGTAATGGGGATGTCGACTAAGGAGGATTCCTGGAAATTAATATTAGAAATTCCCTTTCTCCCCTTGAAATGCCTACTGCCCCTGTTATTTTTTTGGCGAACAATGATATTCTTCACCGAATTGGGATTGATGACAGGTGAAGTAGACATTCTAGGTTATTTATGGTAAGGGGCAATAGTCGAAGAGATTCCCTCTGTAAAAGCATATCCACGTCGTTGCCCATAGAGTTTGAGCGGGATAGTAGAGAAGATGCCAGGGGAGAAATCGAGATCAAGGGGGCTTTACCCTTAGAGGATATATGGGAGATGTTCGGGGTATGGTGAAATAATGTAGAGGGGGATAATATATATGGGGCATGCCTAGATATAATAGGTGATGAAGAGTCCAATGGGACAATGAGAATGTTTATGTTGAGGTGAGAATCGAAACATTCTTTAGGAATGGGTGGGGGCGATGTGATGGGAATATTCGGTGACATTTCAAGAGGAGGCGGTTGCGAGGAAATGACATTAACACCTATGTTGAGAAAATTGTCCATCGAATTCGATATCATAATGTTTTGGGAGGAATATTTTTGCATTCTGTGGTAGAAGAAAGGACGGTGAAATGTCTCCCCGGACAAGTCCTGGGAAATGGAAACATGGCGATGTCTGACCGGGGAAATATCGGCAATCGAAGAATTCCTATTAAAGTAGTTCTTTGCATCATCCTTGGAACCGAGTGGAGAATACATGTACAGGGATTTCTAATATGCCCTATGATTCTTATATCTCGTCTTTTCGTTTGTATGCCATGGACATTTGTCTTTGAGGTGTCCTGTTTTGTGACAGAGGGAGCACCTAAAAGGGACTCTCCAGTAGTCAAGTCTTTGACAGGTAGATAAAGCTCCCCAGAACATATCAACATGGTTCGGAAAACCACCCCTATAATCTTTCTCCACTAGGATCCAGACAACCCTTTTGTCTTTAGTGCCCAGGCATCTAGGGTCAACGTAAACAAACTTCCAATTGCATTTCCAATACAGGCAAGAGATTCTTTTGTCCATAGTTAAACAAGGAGTGCAGGTAATTTGACCCATATATAATTATTGTGAGGGGTGTTCCTAAGAGGGTCAAAACCTATGTACCATTTATAGAGGGCCAAAAAACTCCGTCCGTGTACCCATGGGAGGCCCCAAATGGTATTGAGATCCTTTACTTTCAAAAAACTAAAGTTGTACTAGTCTTTCATCAGACGAACAATGGTAGGAGTGTAACCAATGAGAGGCTACCATCTAGCTCCTAGCCATTTCCTGATCTGGACATCGTCCATGTCAGGAAAGTGCCATTTCCCTATAAGAGTGCGGATTGCAAACTTGCTATACGGTCTGCCAACATAATCCCGTCCAAGCATATAACAGTTGGGGAAGGGGTGATCTTAGCAGGTCAATGATTTGTTTTCCTACGGGGGATAGAGGGGGGAGCATCATCCTGTTTAGTAACCTGTTAGGAAGTCCGCAAGTGCTCTGCCAGCTTGGAGTTCTAGCAAGATGATTTAACAGTGCTAAAGTGTATTGCTTCTGCCTCCATGGCAGCTTTTACTAATTCTGTTGTGTCGGATTCCACGTGGAGTATCTCCATCTTATCAGACAGAAGAAATCTGCCTTCCCACAAGGTGGCTAGATAGGTGAGTAGATAGAGCACGGGTCAATAGGACAGATATTTCAAATCTTTAGATTGTATTGCCGCCTCGGGATATAGTCTTCAATCAAAGTAAAGAAAAAGAACACCTCATATATCCCGAGGAGATAAAACGCCAGACAATCTCTCCAGGTATTAATAGAAAGAGGCAAGGATTAGGAAAAAGGACCAAAAATAGTCAATGAAGAGGTGAGGTCCGGCAGTACTTATGAGTACGAGAAACAAAGGATATAGGAAGGAAGAGGATATGATGGCCTACAGATTCCTAGATAATTGAAAGCCCATTGAATGAATCATCCTAACTTGACCGAGAGTAGGAAGATAGGACACATGAAGGATTTAAGGAAGTATACGGAACATCCTCAAACGGCATCGTCGGAAAACGATCGGAAAAACCAGCATAGAAACAGGGAAGTCCGAGGGAATAGAGTAAGGGGATGAATAAAATTAAGAGGATGCACCCAGGAAAACGATATAGCAACAACAAACTTCGTAAATGCACCACCAAGGGCCAATTTTAAAACGACAATCAGTGCATGGCCTAGTAATAACAATAAAATCCTTGAAATTTTTCATAGGAATCCAAAACCATTTGGAAAAAATATACCAGATCATGGTATAAACCATTAATAGCCCTTCTCTCTCACATTATGCCAAGACGAGAAAAATAGGATCAAAAATAGGAACGAAATATGAGCATTACATTATCGTTCATGTGAGCACAAAAAACTCTGGATAATGTATATCAAGTCATCTAACATTCCATATGTGTAAAAAAAAGGATTCGAATAAATTGACCTGTTTCCAAGCTAGAGACGAGGGAAGTGTGCCGCAAGGATGCCAGCAAAACCGAACCAGAATGATTTGAAACAGGTGTGTAATCATCGAAAACAAACCATGATAATGAGAGGTCCCAAGAATATAGAGTGTCAAATAACAAGCTGCTAAATAGAGGCAACCCCTCACCAAAGGGAATAGGATAGCTAAAGCCAAGCCAAAGATTCTAATGCTGGTGGAGGTGAGGATTTGTAGAAAAACTGTAGACAAACTATGTAGGAAAAACTATTACAGGTGTGAAAAAGCATGAGCAAGTCACGGGGCAGCCATGCATAAGGCACCACGTTCAGATAGGAAAACCGACCATTGGTAAGTGTAAATGGGGGGAACGTGGCAAGAGATGATTAAGACTAACATGCAAATGATCTATAGATATAGCATTCTATCAGTGCGCACCTGTGAGATGGCAGGAATTCAGCTATAGGCCTGGCACATGACGCATAGAGAAGAAAACTCACTGGTTGGTTGCTTTCGCCGCGTTCTTCCAATTGGCTCCTAGCTCTTCAAAGCCATTGTTGGAATGAAAGTATCTAACAACTTGTCACATTTGAATTGATTATGAATTATAAAGGGCAAAATTTGATGCAGGCTCATAGTTAGGGTTGTTGAAAATAATACTGAGAGGGGGGGTGAATCCGTATTATCAAGTCAAATAATCCTTTTTAAAAACCAAATTGTATACGCTATTTCAGTCAATTCAGCCCGCGTATATACGCAACTATTCAGAAGTAAACCAGCGTACACAGAGCAAACTTTTAATTTACTTGAACTTTAGATGATGTTTGTTAATCTGAGATGCAACATCAAATGACCAGTAATCAGAGATAGTAAAACAGATCAGAAAGACAATCACACACAAGAACACCAGATATAAGGTGGAAACCCAATGTGGGTGAAAACCACCTGCTGCAATTCGTCTCTATCTTTCCTTAAATTAGAAACTTCTGTTTACAATGTACTGGTGCAGTCCTTTACCAGTACGCAGGCTGCAACCTGCAGAGAGCTACAACTCTCTCTTGTTTTCCAGCTCTCCTGGAAGGGAGCTACAACCCCCTTAGCTCTTGCACTAGCCAAGATACTAGTACGTAGGTTCTGGCCTACAGAAGGCTACAACATTCTCTTTCTTCCAGTGACCACGTTTCATCAATTTTCAGACTGGATCCATGAACATTAAACAGTTATCAAGAAAATCTTCATCAACCAAACTCCTTTTCACCAACTAGATCTGAAGTTAAGTAGATACTCCTCTGCCTGGTGTACCCAAACACAGTCCTAGAAACCACACAACAGAACCCAGAACACAGCAACAATAAGTAGAAACAGCTAGATCACAACTTAAATCATATATGCAATTTCAACAGTCTGCAACTTGCGTGCATACGCATCTGCGTATGGAACGACCTGCGTATACGCACCTTTACTTCACCTAAACTGCATGTATACGTGTCCTCGCTTTACTGAACCTACGTATAGATCTATAAAAGACAACACGCTCTTCCAGATATTCAATCACTAATTAACCCCGATTATCAGACTTATAGATCAGACGAGTGCCACATCTAGTAGATCAAAATCATACAAAGATACTATCTTCAGGCTTAAAGATTATGACCCATGAATAGAACTTATCCTTCCTTTTTGCGCTAAGGTTCCTCCTTCCTTCTGATCTAAATTTGCATCACCACCCAATATACCAGCTCTAGCACTTTGTTAGATCTTCAATAATAATTCCGATGGTAATTTGTCACAATATCTCCTTCCCCTTTTATAGTCTTAGGCTTTCCCCAATACCATGGTCCAAAACCATAACATTTCAATACCATGAACCCAAAACTAGGGATCGACACATCTGAGGAGACGCCATGGTCCAAAACATAGTTTAAAGTTCCAAGATCTAACTGCCATGGACCAAAAGGATGATCACCAACATATACGTGCTTTTGAAATGTATAACCCGCATGTATACACGCCTTAGTCTAGATGATCCTGCGTATATGACTTTTTCTACTTTTTGAGTGCCTGAACTGAGATCTGTTACCAAAGAAGGTTGCCATCAAGGACAACACTTGTGCCATAGCCCCAAACCTATGCCATAATGCCAACAATCTCCCCCTTTGGACTTGATGGCAACACCAAGATCCAAGATCATTCTCCCCCTTTGTCATCAAGGGCAAAGGGTTGTGCTCCCTTGAGTACATGCTGAAATCTCTGTCCTGTTGTGCTGACCATGCTCCCCCTGACTGTAGGAAAGATCTGAAAAAAGATGTTCTTTAAGAAGAACCAAGACTTATGCAATAATACAAGACCTTCCTATCACCAAGAGACTTAGTACATATATCCATCACCCAACCAAGTGGGGATCATCCATCCAACCGAGTGGAATACATCAGAAATTTACATATGATGACCAAATACATTATTTCTTCATCCCAGGCAAAGTGGGGAAACCAATATATGACCTTGACATCATATAAGAAAGAGATACATGATATAGAGACGAATATTAAAAACATGACTTATAAAAGTCATCAGCAACTGATAGCAGCAGCAACTGACAAACATCATTCAGAGAAGCAACCAAGATTTCCTTCTGTTCGCCTTCTGCCTTTGTTCCTTCTGAAGCCAACAACAACTATGAACTAGAACCAAAAGCTTCTAAAATAATTCCAACAATGCATAATTAGAAGATTATATGCTCCCCATGAACCTGTGCCGGATGGTCTCTGTCAGACCCACATCAGAATATCTTCAACCAGAGCCTTCTCCTTCTAATATCCATCAAGCCTCCATATACGCTACTTTCTCTATACAGATCGGCATATGTACGCGGATACTCCTTATCCAACATGCGTACACCCATTTTTCTCTGAAACTGATAAGATTTAACAACAAGATGATACATCAACAACTCCCAGCTTCTGTCTGAGTTATTCAAAAGTTTCCCTGGGCAGTGGTTTGGTGAAAATGTCAGCAACTTGTTCCTTAGAAGGAACATACTCCAATTTGACCTTTTGTTCCAACACTTTTTCCCGAAGGAAGTGATACTTGATCGGTATATGCTTGGTTTTTGAATGCATGACAGGATTTTTTGAAATGCTGATTGCTTGTATTATCACATAAGATGGAGATAGGTGGTGTACAAGTGATCTGAAAATCCTGCAAGGTTTGCATCATCCAAAGGAGTTGAGTGCAGCAAGATGCAGCTGCCACATATTCCACTTCAGTTGTAGATAAAGCAATCGAACTCTGTTTCTTGCTGAACCAAGATACTAATCTGGAACCCATAAAGAATGCACCACCACTTGTGCTCTTTCTATCATCCAGGCTTCCGGCCCAATCTGCATCTATATAAGCATGAAGTGTGAGATCTGTATCTCTAGCATACCATAAGCCATAGTTTTGAGTTCCTTGAAGGTACTTAAAGATTCTCTTCACTGCCTGAAGATGAGTTTCCTTTGGATTTGCCTGAAATCTCCCAACTATTCCCACTACATGCATGATGTCTGGTTGGGTACCTGTCAAATAAAGTAGACTTCCAATCATAAACCTGTAGCTTGGTTGATGCACTCCTGCTGAATCATCATTTGCACTGAGGCTGCATCCTGTGACCATGGGGGTACATACTGGTTTTGCATCTTCCATGCCATATTTC
>APFE030656228.1:17184-28458 GCA_000404065.3 Pinus taeda | reverse complement strand
ACCTAACAATAATAATATAAAACCACAAAAATAACAATAGAGGGATTCTATGGGGCACAGTAATAACAATATGGGGGCAATAGGGGCACAACGATATTAATAAGGGGCACAAATACCATAGTAATGGTGTAATCACTAGTATTATAGGGACCCAACACATACTCACCATAGTCAACCATTGTTAATAGTTGTCGACAATGTGCAATCATGGTCATCCTCGATCAAGCATACTCACCATAGTTAGCCATGGTCAACCATTGCCAACCATGGTTAATGTGGTCATCCATAGTCAACTCTGGGCACTATCGTTGACTATAGCTAACTACGGCTGACCATAGATGGCTGTGGAATCCTATAGTTAACTCTTGTTAGCATTATTGACTATCCTCATCCATAATTTACTCTAGTCACCATTGTTGACCATAGTTAAACATTGTCAATCATACTTAATGACCATCGACCATGATCAACTATGAAACTATCTATTGAACTATACTCACCATAGTAAACCTTTGAAAAACATAGTGAACCCATGGTCAACCATGGCCATCCATTATCAACATAAACAAGCTTAATTTATTATAGAGAACTATGGTCGGCCATGGCTAACATACTAAACCATACTCAACCATGATCCAACATTAATAACAATGGTGAATGATAGCCAATCATAATCTATCATAATAAAATAGTTAATTCTCCACCATCATTATCAACTATAACTAAATATATATTAACCATAATAAATTACCCTTAACCATAAATTGAACACATTTAAGAGTAATACTATGATCTTAACCATCCCCATATGTATTTTCTACTAACACATCAACATTAATAAATATGATTGTATATGCCAATCAATGACATTATCCATTTTTTATAGATGAATAAGCTTATGAAAATGATTCATGGTTGTGTTATTATATCCATAGTTATGTATCACACAAACGCAGTACGCCTTAAATTATAAATACGAATAGTTAACCTAGCCGCATATCACATCTATAAAAGATTATATTATTGAACGTAATTAAATCCCATTAACCAATCTAATAACATTATTTATGTCAGTCCATATCGTTAAGTATTAATCTACCACGATTATATCGTATATATCTCCCACCAGCTCAACAACTGACCTTAAAATCTTCGATCTTTTCGCAAATAGTTATGAGCTTAAAATCTCTTCAATATTTGTACAAATAGTCTTGAGCTTAGAATATCTTCAAACTTTCAGAAAAATTTCTAAGCTTAGAATATTTTAGCTTATCACAGATATTTATAATGGCGTGGAAATGGAGGAAACACGAAATAACTTCAATATTAACCTTCAGGGAGATGATCTTAGGTTATCTTTTGCGACAGCCATAATTAATGGACTTAATCGATATCTAACGCGACCCACTGTATTGGGCTCAGAAGGTGCAGGATCTTCTTCAGGGTATCCGCAGTTACCATGAAGCCAAAGCCAAGTCTAGCAGCCCAATCTTCCCAAGCGGCAAGGGAATTGCATGTTCAGAGGCAGCTGATATCTGGAATGGTTGTTATATGTACACGAAACAACATGAATCTGTGGCATTTGGACGATATTTGGGAAAATGTGGATTTAAGTGACATATATGGTTTCCTTGTGCCTGGCGAATACGAATGGTTTCCCCTGGATGACATTACTGATCGAAACGATATCAGGTCTGCAATGGTTGGAGACGTTAACGTGGTTATGATTCAATCTATAACTGATTGGAGCCATCCAGAGGGAGGCGTGTGGTGCCAATATATTGTATGGAGTGGCAGTTTTGCTGATGGGCAACATTTCTTGAGGCTTTCGGAGGACAACAGTAATACCCCTTCAATTAAAATCATACGTGAATTTTTTTATCTTTATCCTCGGTTGAGAGAGCACTATATTAGCCGCCATAGTAGTCATCCTATAGCTGCTTCTATCGCTGATGTTGACTCTTCTAAAATAATTAGTGTTTCAGAGAGTCAGAGCGATGAGTTATGTTCAGTTTGTCGGGAATCATACCGTGGTGGAGAACCCGCAATACAGTTGCGCTACAACCATCTTTTTCACAAATGCTGCATCTTTCTATGGTTTAAACGACAACTTTCCTATCCGCTGTGTAGGGATGAGATGATGTAATCATCCTTTTTGAAGTTTCTTGATATCATATTTTTTTGGTAATTATTTTGTTTGGTTTTGGATTCAGCAGGTAATGTAAAAGGATATTTGGCATGATATCACTGGTAGTGATTTCTGTTTTTTTTTTTATTCAGAAGGTAAACTGAAAGGATATTGATTTGACATGATGTCACTCGTAGATTAATCTAGATAGATTAGTAAAATGGACTAACACATAATAAATGCAATGAATCCTATGATAGCACTGCTTTAATATCTGGAGGGATTTGCAACATCTTTTGGAAGAGTTAGTCACTTCATAAATATATTGCGCTCCTTCCTTGTATTGACAACTTCTATGATACTTTTTTAATTGATAATATAATAAATTATTCTATGTAAATGATCCAAAGCAAATATATTATCCATAAGCGTAATTATTAATGAACTTTTTGTGTGACTATATTTGGGTAAATAACTAAACGAATTATAATACCCATAATCATAATAATGCAACTTACTTGATTTTTAGGGTTGTGTATATTTTTCAATTATTATTTAAAATTATTCATTTTGATATCGATGTGGTGAGTTAAGTTGTTAACTACTTTTCTAAGCCTCAATAACATTATATTGGGCTAACCAATAGATTAACTCTTGAATTTGGTATACACATGTGGATTTAAAGGCTTCATACCTACAAATTTATTGTTCCTACACATTATCTACTTTTAGCATTATACCTCCTTGATTGCCATCCTTGTTCACCCTATATAGATCATCATCACATGGGAAATGTCGTGTTTAATGCATAATGTTTACATGAAGGCAATGGTTGGTAACCAACCATTTACTCCATCTAACTACTTGCATGGGTGGCTTCTCCACATAATGATATCTACTTGTGTTATGAAACTAGCTCACCAAAAGGATAGAAAGGATACATCAATGCCTTAGAAATAAGCCTCTTTGAGGGGGCAAGCTCCTTTACATTGCACAAATGAAAAATTCTTGGATGATTCAAATGACAAAACCTCCTTTCTATATATATGAGTGTAAGGGGTCACAATATAACCAAGCTAACCTAACAATAACAATATAAAGGCACAAAAATAACAATAGAGGGATTCTATGGGGCACAGTAATAACAATATGGGAACAATAAGGGGCACAACAATATTAATAAGGGATGCAACTACAATATTAATGCGGGCATCACTAGTATTACAGGGACCTAACATGCCCCTCTCCTTCAAAAAAGTGTTGTCCTCAACGCTTGAGTACTTTTGGATGCTTCTGTATAAAATTCTCATCCCCCCATGTGGAATCCTCAACGGATAAGTTCTTTCACTTGATGAGATACTCTGAAATGGATCGATTTCGTAGTTCTGGTCCCATTATAATTTTTCCTTCCTTGTCAAGTTCTGGCAATATTGTTTGATTTGCGAGCTTGTGGCCTATAACCTTCATAAAACATGAAACATGGAAAACTACGTGCACTCAAGAAGCTGCATGAAGCTCCAATTTGTATGCCATAGTACCAATCTTTTGCAACTCCTTGTACGGACCAAAATACTTTGTTGACAGTTTGTTATCCTTCTTAGCTTGCTTGAGGAACCTTTGTTTATATGGTTGTAGCCATATCAACACCCAATCACCTACATCAAAACTTCTTTCACTGCGATATTGATCTGCTTATTCTTTCATTCTATTCTGCGCCAGCATGAGGTTATCCTTTAACAGTTGGAGAACTTGTTGTTGATGATCTATGTGATATTCCACTGCATGAACATTAAAATTTTCTCTTAAATATGATGTGGTGGATGGTGGCTCATATCCATAAAGTGCCATAAATGGGGTCATTTTTGTTGCAGTATGGAAGGAAGTGTTATACCACCATTCAGCCCACGCAACCATTTGACCCATTGTGTTTGTTTATTAGATACAAAGCAATGAAGATATCCTTCCAAACATTTGTTTACTATCTCCGTTTGCCCATTAGATTGAGGATGATAAGATGCACTATGAGCTAACTGAGTGCGAAGACAAAAAAATAATTATATCCAAAAATTTCCTATAAAAATGGGATCTCTATCACTTACAATAGTCTTTGGGTTTCCATGTAGTGTTTGAATTGTTTCCATAAATGTAGTAGAAATTTTACTAGCTTTAAATGGATGTGATAATGCACAAAAGTATGCATACTTGGTAAGTCTATCAACTACCACCATGATGACACTCTTTCCCTTAGACTTGGGTAAACCTGTGATAAAATCCATTGAAACCTCCTCTCAATGTTGGCTTGGAATGGATAAAGGTTGTAATAGACCTGGTGTCTTAATTGTTTCAGCTTTATTTTGTTGGCATACCAAACATTTCGCCACAAACTTTTGAATATCTGATTTAAGTCCATCCCAAAAAAATTCCTTCCTAACCTTGTGGTGATTTTGTTAAAAATCCTATGTGCCCTCCTAAGGGAGAAGCGTGCAGTTCCAAAAGAATCTTTTGTTTAAATTGGGAATTCTTATAGAGGTATAAGCTATATTTGTACCATAATGAATCATTTTTCCAGCTAAATGTATCAGATGTACTGGAATCTTGTTGTAACTTTCGAATACGTTCCCATACTTCTTCATCACTCTTATATTCCTCCCTCGCCTCGTTTATCCAATCTTGTTGGATAATAGAAATGGCACACAACAATGCTTCCACATCCTCATCCTTTCTTGAGAGTGCATTTGCCAGAACATTTTGCTTCCTTTTTTTTATAAGATTTCAAAGTCAAAACCCAACATCTTTGTGACCCATTTTTGTTGTTCTTCAGAGGATAATATTTGTTCTAAAAAGTATTTAAGGCTATTATGATACATTTTTACCTTGAAGTGTCTTACCATTAGGTAGGGTTGTCATTTCTTAAGTGCATGTAATATTGCCTGCATTTCCTTCTCATAAATAGCTTTGTGTAAATAATTTCCCTTGATTGGACAACTTTCAAAAGCAATGGGTCTTTCATGTTGCATTAAAACAACACCAATTCTATTTTTGCAAGCATCACATTCGACAATAAAGGTTTTTGTGAAGCCTGGTGTAACTAAGACTGGTGCTTGGCACATTTCCTGTTTAAGATATTTGAAGGCCTTTATTGCTTTTGGAGTCCATGAAAATGCATCTTTCTTCAACAATGTTGTTAGAGGTGCTGCTATTTTCCCATAATTCTTAACAAACTTAAGATAATACCATGTCAACCTGAGAAATCCTCGCAAATTCTTTATGGATGTGGGGATTTCCCATTCCTTAATGGCTTTAATTTTTCTAGGGTCTACCTTAACTCCTTCATGAGATACAATATGACCCAAATATTCCACCTCTTGTACTCCAAAGAGACATTTGGATCTTTTTGCATATAATTGTTTCTCCTCCAATAGTTGTAGCATCCTGTCAACATGTTCAACATGATCCTTCCAATACTTGTTGTGGATTACTATATCATCAAAAAATATTAACACAAATTTTCTAAGGGTGGGTTTGAAAATTGAATTCATCAAACCTTGAAATGTAGAAGGTGCATTGATAAGGTGAAAAGGCATGACCAAAAACTCATAGTGACCCTCATGAGTTCTAAATATTGCTTTTAGAATGTCTTGTGTCTTGATTCTGATTTGATGATATCTTGAACGAAGATCTAACTTCGTGCAGTAAATTGATACATGCAATTAATCCAATGATAAGTCAATGACAGGAATGGGAAACTTACCTTTAATAGTGAGCTTGTTGATCTCCCTATAATCTGGACACATGCGCCATGATCTGTCCTTCCTGGGCACCAATACTATTGGAGTAGATAAATAACTTTGGCTAGGTTGAATTATACTAGCCTCAAGTGTTTCTGCTACCATACATTCAATTTCACTCTTTTGGGCATAGGGATATTTGTACGGCCTGATGTTTGGGGGAACACTGCCCGAAATGAAATGAATAGCATGATCATGATCACGAATAGGTAGGAAACCTTTGCGAGTCTCAAATACCTTGGAATGATTGTCCAAGGCTTTTTGGAGATCTAGAGAAATAGATTATTTCAATGTGGAAACATCTAGCGAACATAATTGTGCAATTATACCTTGTTGTTGCTTTTTTAGAAGCTTTGTCACACCGTTAGAGGTTATTATCTTTCCCGGTTTCCCTGCAATACTCCTTAATTCAACTTCCTTTCCTTCTGCATAAAATTTCATGAAATTTTCTTGAAAGTTAAAAGCTATTGTACCTAAGGATTGTAGCCATTGGACTCCCAGTACAACATCAGCACCTCCCATTGGAATGGAAAGCATTGGGCTTTTCAATGCATATTCTCCCATGGATAGCTTGATATTATGGCACTTTCTAGAGCAATTTATCGTTCCTCCATTTGCAACCATCACATGAAACTATGGTGTTGGATATAGGAAGCAATTCAATTCTTTTGCTATCTTACAATGAATAAAATTGTGGGTACTTCCTGAATCAATCAAAACTATTACCTTTTTCTTCTTGATTTTTCCTTCTATCTTGATGGTTTGAGGAATGGTAATTCCAGCCAATGCATTAGAAGATATGGTTGGATTCATTTCTTCTTTATCTAGGCTTTGTTCTTGGAGTATTTCCTCTTCTTTTGACCTTTCTTTCTCCTTTTCTTCTTCCTCTTCACAATCTATGTAGAATAATTTCTTCTTAGCACACTTATGACCTTTAGTGTATTTTCTATCACAACTGTAACAAAGAACTTTTGCTTGTTTTTCATACAATTTTTGTGGTGTCACCTTATATGTTGTGGAAAGCTAGGGGCAACAACACTTCCATCTTTATACTTTTGAGTGATATGCTTCCTAGTTGCCATAATTTTGCTTTCCATTTTTCTTTCTAACCTGAATGCCTTCTCTAATGAATCAGGTTCACAAAGGCGAACATCATGTTAGATATTATCCCTTAAAGTACCTATGAACACATCAATCCTATGCTCCCCTGGAATATTTTTTACCCTTAAGTTCAATTTTTGGAACTCCTCAATGTGCTCCATTATTGAACCCTTTTGTTTGAGAGTTATCAATTGGTTAAAAAAAGTGTTGCTTTTTGTTTCCTCATAATGTGTTGTCAATTCTTCCATAAAAATTGCCCAAGTGATAATTTGTTGACAAGAGCAAAGCCATTGATACCATACAAACTGATTTGGCTCCAAATATAAAGTTGCAATACGTACCTTTTGTGTGTTTTGCACATTATTGAGATTGAAAAATTGTGTCATATGTAATATCCATGTTGTGGGATCATTGCCATCGAACTTCCTCATATCAATTTTTGCAATATGGTGGGTCCTCGATCCAACATTAGAGTCTATGGAATCATTATTAACATTTCTTTTGTTCTCAGCATGAGTTTCCTTTACTACCCATTCACCATTAGTGACCATTTTTTATAGCAACTTATTCAAATTTATCTTCAATTCTTCCATCCTATCATCTATGCTATCAATTTTAGTGTCCACCTGATTCATCTTAGCATCCATGCCATTCATATTAGCTTCCATGTCATCCATCTTAGCTTCTATATCTTTCTTTAGCCATCCATCTTAGATTCTATTACTTTTTGTGCAACTGACACTTGTTGCGCTTGGTCTCGTAATTTTGATATATCATGTTGCAATTCTTCCTCTTCTTCATGAGTCATGCTAGAGCTTTCAGGTTGCTTACTAGGTGTTTGCATTTTCTTTCCTTGGGGCATCAAGTATCGATAATAATGCTTTACTATGCCCTTTGAATTCCTTCAAACTAATTTTTCAAACCAATCTTATGAAAAATAAAAAATAAAAACTACAAACCTTTCCTCACTTTGTAGGAGATTTATATTGAATCTGATGTATCTATGTAATTTCAGATCATCTTGTTCTAAAATTGGAACTTGTAGTAGCCCTCTCTGTCCTCTTTCCAATGCCACCAGTATGATTAAATTTAGATTCTCCAAGGCAGAGTTATGCACAATCTCCCAAGATGACCTGATTATAGACCTTTCTAGAAAGGTGAACTTGTATGAAGTGTCATGTCTTATTATTTTGACATTTGAATCTAAAATATATATACAAGAAACTACATTTCATCCCCTTTCTATACATTCTTACGAAGTTTCAATGTGATGCTCAGAGCGAAAGTTATGACAATTTTCCCCAGGTCACTTGTTTGGAATGTAATTCAAGAATCTACAAAAATACCAACTTCCTCAGATCATATCTCAACAAATATATCACGAAAAGCTCTGAAATTTAGACCCGAGGTTTAGTGCGACTTTGTGTCAAATGGGTTTTCTTTCTGCTTATGAACATCGCAAAAAAAAAGTTATAGCGAAAATGTCACGATGACCAATTTGGAGCAGTGAACCCCTAGAATCCAAAGCTTTGATACCAAATGTTATGAAACTAGCTCACCAAAAAGATAGAAAAGATAGATCAACAACTTATAAATAAGCCTCTTCGAGGGGGTAACCTCCTTTACATTTCACAAATGAACAATTCTTGGTTGATTCAAATGACAAAACCTCTTTTCTATATATAGGAGTCTAAGGGGTCATAATATAACCAAGCTGACCTAACAATAACAATATAAAGGCACAAAAATAACAATAGAGGAATTCTATGAGGCATAGTAATAACAATATGGGGACAATAAGGAGCACAACAATATTAATAAGAGATGAAGCTACACTATTAATGAGGGCATCACTAGTATTATAGGGTCCTGACAACTTGCCCTCATGCTTAGATGATGGAGTGATAGTTTGCATGGTTCATTAAGTGATGTATGCATAAAATATAGTACGAAGAATTTCCTTAAAATGGTGCAAGATTTAAGGTCTAATTTGTTTTATGGTCCCTATTTACGCTTGCTACCTCAATATTTCTAAGGAATTCACTATTTAGTGACATCATGGTAGGACATTCATTCTAGTGGATGATAGCATAAGGGGATTTTAAATCCTCATGTTCAATTGGCATGTAAATGATATGATTTATCTTTCACTACCACAAATACATTACATGCACAACAAGGAATTGTTACATCTTGTTGCTAGATTTATTAGGGGTTTTGCAGAAGGAAAAACTTATAAATAGAATGGTTTCCTTTATAACATCCTCCACCTTGGGTTTCCTTGCCAATTGGGGTAGATTTATATATATATATATATATATATATTATATATATATTTATATATATATTATATATATATATATATATATGATATAGATATAGATATATAAGATATATATATATTATATATTTTATATTATATATAATATATATATATATATAATATATAATATATTATTTCATTTGATGTCCTGAATCTATTTTGTTAGTAGTTTTTATCCACCAATGGGTTCTAGTTTTGTATGGGCAATTCTTAGGTTGTTCATTAATTGTTGGGCTTTCCTATACTCTCATTTTTGTGGTTTGGTTTGTTACTATGTTTTTGAGAATGTATGGGTATTCCATTTAGCTAGTTCAGGGCTTTACATGATACATGACTTCACCACCATTTTGAGATTGTTGGGGTTCATATTTTAAATTAATAGTTACATGCTACCTTATTAGGCCTTTTCCTACAATTTTTGGATGCTTTTTTAAGTAGTGGGAGAGCATTGGGACCCTTTTTTTCTCCCTTGGCTCAAGTGTGAGCCTATCACCTATAGTCCCTATGTTAGTTGTGTGGTCGTTGTTTAGTTGCTAAGAGGCTTACATGATCTAATTCATATTAGTAGTTAGTGTTTTTGTCTCCCCCTGCATTGATGGCGCCTCCTAACTTAGTTGAAAGGAAGAGGTCTTCACTAGAAAATATCAATGATCATTGTTTATTTAGACTGTATAGAGTTGAAGAAGATGAAAATTAAACATGAGAATGTTATTCTACTATTAATGACATATTAGATCAATTTTTTAGGTTATTTTCATTACCAAGTTGGATCCCTGTTATAATATCATCAATTTGTAATGAGGAGAGTAGATATCTTCATGACAACATTATAATACATGAAGGTAATTACGAGCTTTGGTGATCTCACCGTATTTGAGCAATATACCTTCCACATTTCAAACCACCTTATCTCAATCAGGCAACTTCCGCATTTCAAAGATTGATAAGCTTGATTCTAAAACCTCTCCCTAATATTTTTTCATGATATATTCATGTAAATAAAATCATTAGAAGAAAATGTAGAAAGTAGTTGAAGACTCGTTAAAATAATGGAGGAGAAACAATGATATACAAATCCTTCCAAATCCTTCCAAGTAGAACTTTATACTTTAGGAAGTGAAATATTAGAGTCATGTGTATCTCATATGGGCATTAATTTGGACACTACAAAAATTAATGGAATGATGAATTCCCTAAAAATTTAAGAACGTTAGTGGATAACTAAGGTTGACAAGTTATTAATAGAACTTTATGAAGAATTATAGTGAAATAATAAAACCTCTAATAATGTTATTTAAAAAGGAGGCATTTCTTCCACACAAGCAACAAAATACAAAATATTTTTAAAATCTTAACGAGAATACGTATTATTCTTACAATAAACCTGCTTAATTTGAAAAAAGCCTTTACTTTGAAGAGTTATGCCTCATGGCATAACATTGATGTGAATTTAATGAGGAAATTGGAAAAATTAATTTAAAGGTAACCATATTAAATGAGATAACATATTGAAGGAATTAATCAGAAATTCATATTTTTCATACTAATCACAACCATGAAATAATAAGAATATACTAACCCATAATAATGATAATAGATTAAAAAAATGTTTGGATATGTCTTTGAAATTATCCTAAAAAAAAGTGTTGTGGGAAATGTACTTTAAAAGAATGGAGAGGACACAATGGAAGTACTATACTATTTTCATTTCAATATTTAACCCCGAATTTTAAAGAAAACAAAGACTTAAAATAAGATAACTTAAGGACTACAGGACTATGAACTAAATTTATGTGCAAGAATGGTTCACAATATAATTCCATGATAGTTTATATTTTTGTAAGAATGGAGAAATAAAATAGAAGGTTATTTAGGAATTTCAATATTCTCCTACAAGAAGAAATTTGGGGTTCTTAAAATCGTAACGATGTGTT